>CAXKVI010000006.1:36827341-37056726 GCA_964058755.1 Campiglossa producta | reverse complement strand
TAATTAAGTAGTGCTAATGAAAAAAAATCGAAATTTTTTTTTCTCAAATTTTATTAAGAAAATAAAATAGTAGTAGAAATTACCAACACCTCGATTAAGGAAAAGGAAGTATCGGAACGAAAAAAAAAAAATCCGCAGTTAATTGCTGCTTTTTAACCGTAAACACACCGTGAAATCCCAAAACTACCGTTTTTGATTTTTTAACAACACTCGATTAAGGAAAAGGAAGTATCGGAACGAAAAAAAAATTCCGCAGTTACCGCAGCTACCGTTTTTGATTTTTAAAAAATAACCCCTAGTAATGCTAACTACCGTTTTTGGATTTCACGGTGTGTTTACGGTTAAAAAGCAGCAATTAACTGCGGAATTTTTTTTTTTTTTCGTTCCGATACTTCCTTTTCCTTAATCGAGTGTTGGTAATTTCTACTACTCTTTTTTTTTCTTAATAAAATTTGAGAAAAAAAAATTTCGATTTTGTTTCATTAGCACTAATTAATTACGGTTATTAAACGGGAATTATCTGCGCAATTGATTTTAATTTTAGAGTCAAACTAAATTGATTTCGAGGGAGGTAGTGCTAACTTGACTGTTAGTATTTTATTTTCTTAATAAAATTTGAGAAAAAAAAATTTCGATTTTTTTTCATTAGCACTACTTAATTACGGTTATTAAACGGGAATTATCTGCGCAAATGATTTTAATTTTAGAGTCGAACTAAATTGTTTTCGAGGGTGGTAGTGCTAACTTGACCTTCAAGTTAGCATTACTAGGGGTTTTAAAAAAAAAAAAAATCGAGAAAAATTTTTTTCGATTTTTTTCATTAGCACCACTTAATTACGGTTATTAAACGGGAATTATCTGCGCAATTGATTTTAAATTTAGAATCGAATTAAATTGTTTTCGAGGGTGGTAGTGCTAACTTGACTGTCAAGTTGTAGTGCATCGTAGATTTAATTTCATCTGCTGAAATTAAGCAAGAGTCCCGCTGGCTAGATGTTTTCGTTTTCGGATGGGTTCTTTGAAGAAATCTTAACACATATGAGATTACCCTCAAAGCTCGCGGTAGACTTGAAAACCTATCAAGAATGTCACTAATGTTGTCCGTAGTTGTTGCTGCATGAACATGCACTCGTTTTTCCTCGACGTTTGTTGTGAAATCCGTACCCTGAGTTGGCCAATTTTCCTAATTTTCTTGGAGCGAAGAAGGTCCCTGCCACCACAGCGTGTTGTTGACTAAATCCTGAGCTGATACACCTCTGCTTGCTAAGTCTGTGGGATTTGTACCTGAGTCCACATGAGACCAGTTCTTATTTCCAACCTTGTCGATGATTTTTGTTATCCGATGGGCGACGAAGGTTGACCATGAGCATGGTGGTTTACGAATCCACGCCAAAACAATGGTGGAATCAGTCCAAAGATGGAAGTTTAGGTGGCTTAAATCGAGGTTATTTATGATTGATTCGACGATTTCCGCAAGTAGTACTGCCCCACACAGCTCCAGTCGGGGAAGAGAGATTGTTTTGACTGGAGCACCTTTGGTTTTCGCTAAAAGTAAGTTGACAAGTATTTTGTAATCGCTTTTCACGCGTAGGTAGATTGCTGCTGCGTATGCCTTTTCGGAGGCATCGCAAAATCCGTGAATTTCTACATTACCCGTCGGAGAAAATGATACCCACCAGGTATCCGTATTTTATCTAATTCTTTGTTATGTGTGGTAAAGTTTTGCCACCTATCTAATGTTGAAAAGGATACGGTTTCATCCCAACCAGTATCCTCCAACCAAATATTTTGCATTATCATTTTGCGACAATAATAGTTGGGGCTAGCCACCCTAATGGATCGAAGAGTTTTGCGATAGCAGACAGTATCGCCCTTTTCGTGGTCTTAGTCTCGCCCTCTATTGTTTTTGTCGTAAAATAAAATTGATCGGAATGAGCATTCCACCGGATACCTAAAGCTTTTACGCTGCTAGAATCTTCGAATTCTAGAAAATCTTCGCTCAGCAAGTGAGCTTTTGGAATGCCCTGCAATATTTCGTTGCTATTCGCGGTCCATTTTCGTAGTGGAAGCCCAGCCGATTTTAAAACTTCAGAAATTTCATCCCTTGCTCTGATCGCAGAGTCAATAGTGTGTCCACCCGAGAGAATGTCGTCGACATACATATTTTTTCGCAAAATATTCGAGGCTATTGGATGAGAACTCTCGGAGTCATCAGCCAGTTGAAGTAATGTCCTTATTGCCAAGTAAGGAGCACAATTTATACCGAAAGTAACCGTTTTAAGCTCATATAAACTGATCGGATCAGTTGGGTTTGAGCGGAAGACTATTCGTTGGTACTTTGTTTGATCGGCATCTACTCGGATTTGCCTATACAACTTCTCAATATCGCTATTGAAGACGTATCTAAAAAGTCTCCAGCGAAGAATTAAGGTGGGTAAATCTGCCTGAAGCACTGGGCCAGGCAGAAGAATATCGTTCAAACTTACACCATTCGAGGTGGATGAAGACGCATTAAAAACTACCCTAACTTTCGTTGAGATACTTTCCTATTAATAACCGCATGATGAGGTAAATAGTAATTGTCGACCGCATCGGCCGACTGAATTTCTTTTATTTTGGTCATATGACCCATGGATTCATACTCCATTATCACCCTGTTGCACTCCCTTTGCAACTCTGGATTTTTCAAAAGTCTTGTCTCATTCTTGTAGAACTGAGAGCACGCTATCCTTAACGATGGACCCAGGTTCAGCTCAGCGGGGAATTCTGACCTAAATGGAAGTGATACGATGTATCCGTCGGAGCCCCGTCGAGTTGTCCGCTTGTAAATTTCCTCACAGTGGGATTCTTCCGTTGTGAGCGCTTTAGCTTTAGGCAAGTCTTCGATTTCCCAAAAAGTGCTTAGCTGCTTGTCTAAAGCTACTTCATTAAAAAAGGAGACTCGATTGTGACTAGTTGGACTAGCTGCGTCAGCTTGACCAGTCAATATCCAACCAAACACAGTTTCCTGGGCCAAAAGAGTATTCAGAATATTCTTCTTAATACCGCTCAAGATAATTTGCGGATATAGGTCTCCTCCTAGAACAAGATCGACTTGCTCGTTGACAAAGAACCTTTTATCCGCCAAAACCAGATCAGGAAATGCTTGCTGGGTTAGCGCACTTACATCGCAAGTTGGCAAATTGCCTGTTAAGTGTGGTAAAACTAACACCACAGCATCAAGAGAAATAAGTGGGTCAACTGGTGATCGTAGTTGAATGGCGCAAGCCTCTTTCACTTGCGCAGAAATTGAATTATTAATGCTCGAAACTTGAGCATGCATTTTCCTAGTGGGCAAGTTTATTCTTCGTCTAAGTCTATCAGTAATAAAAGAGCATTCAGAGCCAGAGTCTATGAGAGCTCTGGCCGAAAAATCTACACCATTATAATGAATGGTTACACGAGCCGTCCCTAATAATACACCTTTACCTTTACTATGGTCGGTACTTTGGCACATTTTACATCCATTTTTCGCGACGCTAACTTGGAACGTACCAAGCTTCTTTTGCGGTGGTTTAGAGGAATGCGTATTGCTTTCCACCTTTGTAGTTGGCTTTGGCACGATTCCCCTTAAACCCGAAAACGATTTGTCAGAAATCGATCCATATCCTGCCACTTGGAAGTTTCTGTCTTCTTTTCCACTGACTGTTCCCACAGCGAATGGGTGACATCAGGTAATTTTGTTGAACAGAGATAACTTATGATTGGGTCCCAGTTCGAGATGTCAATATGATGACATTCCAATGAGGATATACAATTGTTTATATCCCGTTGCAGCCTTTTAATCGATGTGCCGCATTCAGTCTCAACCGCTTGGAGATTGAATAAAACTTTCAGTTGGGTATTGACAAGAATTCTCTTATTTTCATACCTATCACAAAGGTTTTTCCAGGCTACGTTAAAGCCTTCATTTGTCAGTTCGCATTTTCTGACAATTTCTTGCGCCCCACCTTGTGTCTTTTGTGTCAAGTAAAAAAGTTTTTGAATGGGAGAAAGTCGTTTATTGAGAATATAAATGGCCGTGAACATATCACGAAAAGATGGCCATGACACATAATCCCCCTTAAAAACTTCCGTATCACAAGGTGGCAGGTGTAAATAGTACGGCGTAAGAGATAATTCCTCTTCTTTTTTTACCTTTTCCAACTTTTCCGTAAGTTTATCTATTTTACTCATGCATCGGACAAACACTGCATAGGCTGCTTTGTTTTTCTTTCTTATTGTCAAAAGCTCTGCTGCAGTGATCGTATCGTCAACTAGCAATGAGTCAAAAGCTGCTTTCGCTCTCGTCCTCAAGGTTCTGCACTCCTCTTCCTGAAGTTTCAGGGAAAATATGGAGTGGTCGCTTGGGGCTATGGCCATGAAACCCATTTCGAACTCTTGGACTGAGTCAGCCAAGCGAGTGTATGCCTCCATATTAAGGTGTGCAAAATAAAATTAAAAAAAGAGAACTAAAAACAACAAGAATAAAAACTACACGGAAAACTTCTCTTTTCCAAACTATAAAATAGCACAGAGATAAAATCTGTACAAAACAACCCAATATGGACGTGTAAAACAAACGCCTGTCAAAAAAAAAATCAACCAAACCAAATATAAGATCGCATAAAAAAAAAAATTAAAATAATCGTAATTTAAAGTTTTAATTTTTCAATAATTTATTTGAGCCACCCTAATAGAGTGCTGTAAAAACGTTTATATATATAATATTGCTCGCCAACCAAAAAACGAAAATTTGTATGTGTGTATGTTGATAGAAAAAAGTGTCAAGTGAATACCAAAAATGAACCAAATAGTGCTTTGGAGAGAAAAAAAAAACAATCCGTCTCCAATATAAATTAATTAAATTATTATATAAAAATCAAATTGAAGTGTGAAGTGATTTATGTGCGAAAAAAGAACTTTGAAAGTTGATAAACTCAAAGGGGGCAAAGTGAGGTTGTGTTCACAGTGCAGTGTTGTTGTTGTTGGAATGTTAAATGCAATAAAGTGCAAGTAGCGAGAAGAAGAATGGAATAAATTTATTCACGAAAATGAAAATACTTGCAACTTTATCTTGAGTTTCCAGTACTATTTATACCAACTGTTTAGACCATCGGTCTAAATATATCGGTTGCCCCTCGTAGCAAACCTCAGTATCGGCCGCGCTATCACTTTTTTATCTTTATACCGATAACAGCTCTTACCCCTTCGAATCCTACAAATGTAGGATTCGGCGGAGGTACAGAGCTGATTTTTATCTAGACACTCGTCCACTTCGTTTTCGATTATACGAGCACCATCATCAGCCACTCCAGGTAAGATCCAAATTTTTCCATAATTTGTCCATTTTAATTTTCTTGCATTTTCCAAACAAGATTATTAATTGTACACATTAATTCTTTAATAATTAACTGTGTGCCTTATATTCAATAAAGAGTGCTATTATATTGTATGAAATAGAAAGGCAAGTTTTGTTTATTTATTAACTCGTTGCACTTTCTTTCTTTCTCTTTTCCATACTTATTACGTGCGAGCATCCCGCCATTGCCATTGGCCGCACGTAACATTGGTCCTTCGAGCCGGATAATAATAAACAACCAGCACCTATAAATCCAGCACCTAAAAAATCCAGCACCTAATAAAGCGCACGGCAAAAATTAAAAAATTCAACTCAGGTTATTTGGCTTTAATTAATTCGAAGGCGAGCTAACATACCAGCGAATACCATACCAACGAACACACACGTATACAGCCGCAAACATCACATCACATTGCATACACTGTAACACATCATATCATCACATCACATCTGCATCAGATCACAGATTGATTGCAAAACACATTATTACCAAATACAGTCCATTTGCACAGTTTCATCACTCAAGGTACGTTGGTTTGTTTAGTTCATGCACCATATTTTTTTTTAATACGTACAAAACGTAAGTGAACTTTGTGAGTGATTTTTTTAAAGAACAAAGTAAGTGAAAACCTTGTGTGCTTGACAGCGCAAAAACGCCTTTTGACTATCGGTTAAGTCCCCCACCAGTGGTAAGACTTATCCGACACAGCTCAAGGCAAGCAGTCAGTGAATTTTTTGTTTGTTTTTTTTTTTATAAACACTTATCACTGCACTGAACATCTGTCTGCTCTACCACTTCGTGTGGAAACGTTCTCCAAAATAGCATTTAATTTTCACTTAGTTGATGCTTTTTTAAATAATCCATCACAAAGTTCACAACATCACATGAATCAGTTCATCAAACAATCCATATATTCATCACAACGTTGGTTGGCTTGTGGGTATAAACACTTAAAGCGTACACAGTCCATAAGTGTCGCTTAATTTAACACATTATTTTGTATCGCTCAAAATTTTAAATAAAATATTATCACTAGTCCACGATTATCTGGACAAATACAACTGCGTTAGTTTTTCTTGGAATTTTTCTTGGAAATTGCACTTTGTCACCGGGTTTGGCTATACAGGGTTCACAATACCCAAAGCACATCGAATCTGTACCGAGATTTCTATCTGTGCCACATACACTTTGTTGATACATTGAGTCTTCAGAGACTTTTATTTGTTATCACCATACATTTTGGAAACACTAAACCTCCAGAGGTTATCTGTTACACAAATACTTTTGAAACATTAAATCTTCAGAGATTTATTTCGGTTTCATATACACAGTCCTTGTTACACTAAATCTTCAGAGATTTTTCTGGGTCACATACACGTTTGTTGAGACATTAAATCTTCAGAGATTTCTTTCGGTTTCACATTCTTTTTAGAGACATTAAATCTTCAGAGATTTGTTTCTTATACACTTTTGAGACATTAAATCTTCAGAGATTTGTTTCTTATACACTTTTGAGAAATTAAATCTTCAGAGATTTCTTTCGGTTTCTCATTCATTTTAGAGACATTAAATCTTCAGAGATTTGTTTCTTATACACTTTTGAGACATTAAATCTTCAGAGATTTGTTTCATATAATCTTCAGAGATTTATATCACACACACTTTTAAAGACATATATCTGTCTATCACACATTTCGTAAGATTAAATCTTCAGAGATTATAATCAGTAACACTGTTTTAAATTTCGCGTATTTTCCAAGCAAGACACCTTCCTGAGTCATTTCTGTCCGCTCCAGTTTCTCTATAAGTATACAAAATATTTAAACAAATTAAAAGAATGGAGGCCTACATCCGCCACTCCGATTGTATCGTTGAGTTTGAGCAAGAACTCAACACTCAGGATATACAAGACATGGATAAGCACACCCTTGTAATACAACAAGAGGAGCTTAAGGCATTATGGAAGAAATCCAAATCGACTTATGAAAGTCTTCTTGCCTCAACCGAAACAACTAAGGAGCAATTACAATCAATTAAACAAAAAAATAAGACGTGTTTCGCATGCTACACAAGATGCATGGCAGCAATTAACGCCCAGGTGGAAAAGCTGTCAACGCAAGCAATACAACCACCCAAAGAGACTGAACCATCCAGCCGTGAAAATAACATCCGGCTTCCGCCCTGTGACACCGATGTGTTTAAGGGCGATTATCTATCCTGGCCAACATTTAGGGATATGTTCACGGCCATATACATATTAAATAAACGCCTTACCCCGGTTGAAAAATTGTATCACCTCAACCAAAAAACTCAAGGGGAGGCGAAGGAAATAGTCAGGAGGTGTCCACTGACCAACGAAGGCTTTACTACAGCCTGGAAAAATTTAAGTGACCGGTACGAGAACAAGCGTATCCTGGTCAATACCCAATTAAAATCGTTGTTCAGTCTGACCGCGGTGGACAAGGAATGTGGAACAAAGATCAAACAACTACAACGAGATATAAATAATTGCATCGCATCACTCCAATGTCATCAAATTGACATATCTAATTGGGATGCAATAATTACTTATCTATGTTCCACCAAACTTCCCGAGTGTACTCTGGCTTTTGGGAACAAACCATTGAGAACAAAACAGAGATTCCAAAATGGGAAGACATGGATAAATTCTTATCCAACCGGTTCCAAACATTGGAAACCGTGTGCGATTTGAGGAGTAGCAACAAAGCACACTCGAATCAGCCTTCAAATAGTTCACGGGAAACGCCGAAGAAACTCGGAGTTTACCAAGCCAGCGTCCCTCCTGGCTGGTGTCAAATGTGCAACACCAAGGAGCACAGATTGCGGGATTGTCAAAACTTCCGAAGGCTGTCCCCACAAGACAGAATAACCTTCATTAAGGAAAAAAGGTCTTGCCTTAACTGTTTGTCAGACAAACACACCGTGACACGATGCCCTCAACCGCTTAATTGCACCTTGTGTCACTTGAGGCACAACACCTTACTCCACCTGCCAACAGCACAACCCCAAGGAAACCACCAAAGTTGGAACCGGAACACCAACTCCAACAATCAAAGTCGGAACCGAAACACCAACACAAATAATCGAAGTTGGAACCGCAACTCCAACGATGATAGGCCCTCAACTTCGCAACAGGCTAGGGCAAGGCTTGAGTCTGCAAATAGAAACGAAAATGTTAATAATGTTTCTACATTACATGCCAATACAACTAAAGGGGTATTGTTGGGAACCGCACGCATTAAGATCCACTATAATGGAGTGGATTTCTCGGCCAGAGCACTTATTGACTCCGGCTCTGAGTGCTCTTTCATAACTGAAAGACTGAAAAGGAGAATAAACCTGCCATCTAAACGCCTGAACATCCAAGTGTCAGGCATAAACAATACGCTGTCCGCGCAGGTAACAGAGTCGTGCTCTATTACAATAGGCTCCCTCATCGACCCATTAGTTAGCATAGATACAATGGTCCTAGTCCTACCACAACTTACAGGGGACCTTCCGACTTGTCAGGTCAGTGCATTGACACAGCAAGCGTTCCCTGACTTGAGTCTAGCGGATAAGAGGTTCTTCGTTAACGAACCAGTCGACCTCATCCTAGGAGGCGACATATATGCAAAGATAATATTGAACGGTATAAGGAAGAACGTGATGAGCACGCTTCTTGCCCAAGAAACCGTCTTCGGGTGGATATTGACCGGTCGTGCAGAAACAGCACAGCCCACTAATAATAGGGTATCATTTTTTAACGAGATAAGCCTAGATAAACAGTTAACCGCTTTCTGGGAGTTGGAAGATGTGCCTAAGAAAAAGGCACTAAACGACGATAATGCCTATTGCGAGGCACTTTTCAAAGCAACAACGGAACGGGGCTCTGATGGCAAATACATTGTCTCCCTTCCCTTTAAACAAGAGTTTCCCAACGATATATGCTTAGGACCCTCATTAAAAGGCGCTTGTTCTCAATTTTACAGGAATGAGACCCGCCTGGCTAAGACACCGGACCTACAGAGAGAGTACAATAGAGTATTGTCGGAGTATGAGACGTTAGGACACATGTCTAAGGTTCCCACAATGATACCACCCCAGTCAACGGACTGCTACTTCCTGCCGCATCATGCGGTTATCAAGGAAGAGAGTACAACTACCAAAGTCCGGGTGGGTTTTAACGCTTCGTGCCCTACTACTAATGGCACAAGTCTTAACGACATTCTTCATACAGGCCCAGTACTTCAGGCCGACTTAACAATATTACTCCTTAGATGGAGATTTTTCAAATACGTTTTTAATAGCGACATCGAAAAGATGTATCGCCAGATATGGGTCAAACCCAAGCAAACGAGATTCCAAAGGATAGTTTTCCGGACCAGACCTGAGAACCCTATCAACGTCTACGAATTAAAGACGGTAACATTTGGAGTTAATTGCGCCCCTTACTTAGCAATTAGAACACTGCATCAGCTCGCGGACGACGTGGAAACTTCATTACCCGTCGCTGCCAATATTCTACGAACAAGCATGTACGTCGATGACGTCCTTTCAGGAGGGCATACCATCGACACAGCCATGAAAGCGCGCGATGAAATAACACATGCATTACAGTCTGCAGGCTTATCCCTTCGAAAATGGACGTCAAACTGCGGCAAAATACTACAGGGAATACCCAAACCTCATCGACTAAATGAGGACTTTTTAGAGTTCGAAGACTCCAGTACTGTGAAAACACTCGGAATCCGTTGGAACGCGCATTCCGACCAGTTTTATTTTACAGCTAAGCCCATTGAAAATAAGGATAGCATAACCAAACGGGCAATACTCTCAGCCATCGTTAAACTATTCGATCCATTAGGATGGCTGGGCCCAGTCATCATAGTAGCCAAAATGATTATGCAAAACATTTGGTTAGAGGGGACGGACTGGGACGAGACAGTATCGACTGAAACTTTTGATAGGTGGCGCAGCTTTATGCACGACTACAATGAAATTAATAACATTCGGATTCCACGATGGGTGTATTTCACGCCATCCAACGACGTGGAAATACACGGATTCTGCGATGCCTCCCAAAAAGCATATGCAGCCACAGTTTTTTTAAGAGTCAAAATGAAAGATCAGGTATACGTTAACCTGCTAATGGCGAAAACAAGAGTAGCCCCAGTGAAGACCATCTCCTTACCCCGATTGGAGCTGTGTGGAGCGGTTCTGTTGGCCGAGACTTTGGAATCCGTCATCGAAAATCTGAATTTAGGCACATTCAAAATTCACCTTTGAACGGACTCAACCATCGTCCTAGCATGGATCCGAAAACCACCGTGTTCGTGGTCAACGTTCGTGGCGCAAAGAGTCACAAAAATTGTGGAAAAGGTAGGAAATCAAGCCTGGCGACACGTGGATTCCGCATCAAACCCAGCAGATCTGGCCAGCAGAGGACTATCAGCGTGGGATCTAGTCGACAACGTTCTGTGGTGGCAGGGACCTTCTTGGTTACAAGAAGACAAGAATAAATGGCCAGCCCAAGAAAAAGAGTATGGTACAAACATCGAGGCAAAGAGAGTACAAATTCACGCAACTACGCAAACAAACAATAAAGAGGACATTCTCGATAGATTTTCCGATTTTTCAAGAGCTTTGAGGGTCATATCATATATTATGAGGTTCTCTCAAAGAACGAGTCCCAAAACAAAATCCACTTTTAAAGCGGAGTCACACCTTATTTCGCCCGACGAAATTAAGGCTACGACTCAACGTCTTATATCCATCTACCAACAGAAACATTATTCTGAAGAATTAGGGAATTTAAAATCCGGGAAACCTATTGGGACAAAAAGCGAAGTCCTGCCTCTCAACCCCTTCATCGATAGCTGTAACATCTTGCGGGTGGGCGGCCGTCTGTCCGCATCCCTTGATCTGCCTTATAACGAACGTCACCCAATTATCCTCCCTAACGCGTGTCATTTCACCCGTCTTCTGGTCCAGTTTGTCCACAAGATCTCCCTTCATGGCGAACACCAAGTCATGTTGCGGCTCCTACGCACGCAATACTGGATCCCAAAAGTAAAAAATATGATCAAGTCAGTTATCCATAACTGCAAGATCTGTACCATCTTTCGTAAACGGGTTCAGACCCAACTCATGGGAAACCTACCTCCCGAACGCACCACCTTTTCCCGGGCATTTACAAACACCGGGGTAGATTTCGCCGGACCCTTTGACATCAAGTCCTACAGCGGCAGAGGATGTCGCATATCAAAGGGCTACGTTTGCCTGTTCGTATGCTTTACGACCAAGGCCATTCATCTAGAGGCCACCAGTGACCTTAGTACCGCCTCGTTCCTGGCAGCCCTCGACAGGTTTGTTGCCAGACGAGGATGTCCAAAAAACATCCATTCCGATAATGGAACGAACTTCGTCGGTGCCTCTCGAGCTCTCCGATCCGAGTTCAAGGCTTTTCTAGCGGACGCCCGCAACCAGACCCTTTCCAAATATTGCCACCAAACCTTGACCTGGCACTTTATACCAGCTGGGGCCCCGCATATGGGTGGACTCTGGGAATCGGGGGTAAAAAGTTTTAAAAACCACTTTAAGAAGATCGCTTCAGATAATTCACCCTAGAAGAATTTAGCACCCTCCTTTGTCGAATCGAGTCTTGCCTTAACTCGCGACCCTTAACTCCCTCTTCCAACGAACCGTCAAACTTGGAGCCGCTTACCCCAGGACATTTCCTCGTTGGAGGGCATCTATTAGCACCACCAGAGATCGATGTCAGCGAGAATCGGGCTTCACTCGTCAACAGATGGGAAAAACTCAAGGCATTACACCAAACGTTCTGCAAAAGATGGAAAACCGAGTATCTCACCGAGCTGCAGAAACGCGTCAAATGGAAACATCCACAAGTCAATTTGAAGCAAGGGGACCTAGTTGTCCTAAAGGAGGACAACTTACCTCCCAACGAATGGAGGTTAGGCCGGATCGCAGACCTACACTATGGACCTGATAATCGAGTTCGAGTCGTCGAACTAGACACCGCGCGGGGCCGAACTACCAAACCAATCGCGAAATTGGTCCTACTTCCACCCGTCAGCGAGGATGACGGAAGGGAGTAATATTCCACTTCTCCATATCCCTAATTCCACTTCGCATTTCTTTCCGGATTAGGGAACCATGCGGTTTAATCCCCGCAGAAAAAAATCTACCACCCCAACAATAAACCCAATAGCAAGCAAATGCACTCGTTAAACTTGGTAACGAGGCCAACAAAAACCCTACCGCAGACGGACTAACCGATCTGGCACAGAAGATGACAATGTGCTACACAAAATTAGCAGCACATCGCCCAAACATAAATTCCCTCACAACAAAGTCAATTGCCAGATAAGGAGATAAAAGGCTTTTTTCTTCAAATAAATGTAAACAATCGTATTAACCCCTTGCCACCCAAGCACAGTCCTTGTGCCCCATACAATTGTTTTACTGAAAAATTAGATAGCATTTGTTCATGCCAAAAGAAAAAATTATCAATACCACGAAATATGCTAGCCCAGTAACTTTGGCAACTTTGGAATTTAGCTCTTTTGCGTTATAAAAATAACGAGTAAACAAGAATTTTTAAAGGTAGAAGTTCAATATTTAGCCACCTAAAGATCTCCGACATGATCATAAAATATGATTAAAAACTCATGTCCAACTTTGTTTGAATCTCAGAAATTAATAATCTAAATGATTCAAAAATGATTTCCAGGATTAATTTTGATTATCAAAAAGAAACATATTTGATTATTCCTGTGTTCATTTATATGACAATATAATCACAAAAAAGGAATGAAATCGTACTAAAATTCAAATAAAGAAATATTCGAAATTCAATCTTAAAATGTTATTTGGGTTAAATCTAAAACACAAATGCTTAGCAAGGGCGTTCGTATAAGAACTGTAGTAAACTCGTAAATATACGAGATTTGTAAACTTAAGACATAACACGAATACCCTTATTTTGTTGCAATTCGTTATTGAAAAGTTTAAACGTTTTTAGATCAACGAAAAGCTTTTCCATTCATTGAAATCAAAATCTCAAAAATTTTGTTTATTTTGATTGATTTCCCCATATATTTTTCCATTGTTTGAGCAAGAATATTGTTTTCCATACACAAAAGGTAGAAAAAAAAAAAAAACTAGAGCAGTAATTTGTGAGCTAGATTACTCTAGTTTGTTGTGAGCATACTCATGAAACAAAAGATAAAGCAACCTAGAGCAAGAAAAGTGTTCGTTAAACACAATACCTCAATCTGGCTTAAGCTAGAACAGCCCAATAAACAAACCTATGGTTGAACACTACACTCACCCGATGCACCTGGTTGGGGTTGCCGCTCCCAGTTGTGGGTGTATTTGATTCCTTTACAGCTCGACGTTGCTCCTCTTCTTGACGTGCACGCTACTCCTCCATAGACACACGTAAAGCAAGTGCCAATTCTGGATCGTCTATTGGAGCAGCGCCATTCAATCCAAACCAACTTCATCTTGCATTATAGGTGAGAAAAGTAGGGCATCTGATAAACCGGAACCGCGTCGTACACTGGCAAAATGCGAACCAGTACCATCTTTGCCATTCACGAAATCTGAAAGTAGGTAATTATTGTTGACGTAATCACCAAAGCTAGCAATATCAACATTGACGCTTACCTTTAAACGTTTCGATTAACGAAATCAGCATCATCATTATTGATAGGCGATCATTATTGAAACGGCCCTTAACATCGTACACCAAACGGAAGAATTCACCGGTTTTTTCAATGGTGATCACATCCATGAAACCAGCTGGATATGTGGGATCGGTACGCACTTTGCCGTCAACCTTGATGAGACTCTGCATCACCTCAGCACCATTCAATGCATACTTCAAACGATTTCTCATGCAAATCATCAATCGTAATGATTCGCGCAACTTGTGTGGACCACTTGATGGCCGAGGACCAAATACTCCCCCCAATTTGTCCAACATCCATACCCTTGGGGCGGCTAAACGTGTCTAATGCTTCTTGGGATCTCGCGCCATCTTTTAGATGCGAAAATTTTATGGGGCATATAGAAAGCTGCCCCATAAAATAAAACCCCGGCGCAATAATTTGCTACCCGCCCAGCGCCATGCCAGTGTTTGGCATACAAAAGAAAAATATTTCTGTTAATACATATTTAAGTTCAAACACGCGCTCACATAGTGCAACCTAAACATTACATATGAATAAACAAAGAATAAAAATATTGACCTACATATTTCCATACGTAAACAAAATTACACAATAAAACAAAATACGCAATATAAGCACAAATTCAATTTCCGTCAATAATTATTACCAATCATTAATTTACTGTCAATCATGCACATTTTCCTTATAGTTATAGCTTAAGATATTTATGTTAGTGTAAGAACTTTATTTGTATAAAAGGTTTGTGCGAAATAAAGAACAACATGCATAAACGAATTAACTTCTTTTGAATGCATATGATCTTAAGGTGCTTCTACCTAAGATACTCTTTTTTTATATAACACACTCAAGGCGATTCTGCCTGAGTAAACTCACAACAAAATCAAACATCGTTCGATAGGTGTTCTATCTATCCGAACATTCTTTGGTGACCCCGACGTGATCCTGAAACAAGAAACAGGATCACACTTGAAGACGCAGTATCCTCAACAAGGAACGTCAAGCAATCAAACCACATTATATTGGTAATTGGGTCCTGTGATAAGACACAGGATAACATTATAGGACGAGTCAATTGTCCAATCGTTCAACGACCACATACTGGTGTATGCTGATCCTGTAACAAGACACAGGATCACAGTACAATTGTCGGCAACAGTACATTGTCGCGAAGCTATAAAACACATTGATCCTGTAACAAGGCACAGGATCACATCAGCAAACCACCCTTGTTTTCCATACCTCATAGTGGTAATTTTGTGGCCCTGCATCAAGGATCACACTAGACGAACCATTGTCGTCTATTCAACCAACCACCTCAAAGTGGCAAAAATTGTGGCCCTGCATCAAGGATTCCACTAAATAAACAATTGTCATCAACCACCTCATAGTGGTTACTTGAACACGAATTTCGTAATTCTTGTCATTTCGTCATGAGCACTTTCGAAAGCCTTGTCGCTGACCAGCAGAGTACAGCAGACGAGATCGAGGCCCTTGTCCGGAACTTTAAAAAGGACTCCGTTTCAAGAAAAACTCATGGTTATTATGAAGAGCGTCTGCAGCGCTTCGAAACTGCGTGGTCGAAGTTCGAGAGTACCGACAAGCAAATCAGGTGTCTCCCTGACTTACCAATGCAACATCAATACTTCACGGATCAGTATTTGCGCATTTCGAATACGACGTTCAAGTACAGAGAATATTTTGAGTCCGAAATGCTTAAAATCTTGCGAGCGGATAAACAAGGCTCTTCGAAATCAGAAGGCCTTAATGCGGGCATTAAGCCGCAATATTGACGAAATAAAGGATGAAGCCAGAGAAGATCATCCTGAGGCATACTACAAGGCCAAATCTGCACTCATAACGAAGTATATGAGTGATTTTTCTGCCAACAACGAGGTACTGTGGCAATCGACGACTAGTGAAGACATCGAAGGATATACACAAGATGACTACTACAAATTAGAAGCCAGAGCACACAACATCCTCGGTGAATTACAAGAACACCTTGGAACGAGCATCCCAAATAGGCCAACAGCTAACAACGCAAATGAACCACATCTAGCACGTCTGCCTAAAATTCAGATTCCAAGGTTCAACGGTAGCTATCTCCAATGGGTAGCCTTCAAGGACCTCTATGTGCAACTAATACATAATGCACCAATGAGCGAGGTCCAAAAAATGTTCTACCTGACCACTCACTTGTCAGATGAACCAAAGAATCTTATTAAACACTTGCCTATTTCAACGGCAAACTATGAAACCGCATGGACTCTATTGACAAATAGATACGACAACAAAAGGCTCATTGTGGCCTCATTGCTGAACAAGCTACTAGCTCAAATCTCTACACGACCTCGCTAAGGAATGCATCCATGGGTTAAAGGCACAGGGACTTCCAGTAGAACAATGGGATCCTATAATAGTGCATATACTATTAATGAAATTGGACCCTTCCACTGAAACCCTGTTTGAACAGTCCCTCAACGATAACAGGAGGCTGATAAATGTTGCCGAGCTGCTTACATTCATAGAACACCGTTTTCAAGCATTGGAAACTCGTGGAAAGGCCATAGAAACTGTATCAGGAAGGGACAGGACCAAAATATCAACAATCGCTTCAACTGCAGGCTGTAAGGTGTGCGGATCAGCAGAGAATCCCATGTATTACTGTGGGAAGTTCCTCAAAATAGAACCGGCTGAAAGGCTACAATGGACGCAGATGAAGAGGTTGTGTGTCAACTGCTTCAAACCAGACCATCGGAGCAGGGAATGTACATCACGTTCCTGCTCAAAGTGCTTGAAGAAATACAACACATTGCTACATTTGGAACTAGCACGAGACAAGCCGCTAACGACTTCGACTCAGCCCCAAATTCAGAAGATACAAAAACATGATCTCTCTCAAATGAAGATTAATAAAACCTCAAACAGTCCAATCGTAGCATCAGCAAACCAGCAGATGTCCAACAATCCTTATATACTACTAGCAACGGCAAGAGTAAAATTAACTGGAAACAATGGACGCGAGGGGGTTTTCCGAGCCTTACTGGATTCTGGGTCGCAAGTAAATTTAATAACAGAAAGAGTGCTCAATAAGCTTTCAGTGAATGCATCCCCATCATCACTTTGCATTGAAGGTATAGGGCGCAAAATTCGAAATGTATCAAGATGTGTAAACCTCGAACTCACCTCAATGACAGGCAACTATTCTACAAGGATTGAAGCCTTTGTGCTTCCAAATATTGTATCCCCACAACCTACAACGTCATTCGAGACATCAGGATGGGACATTCCAGACGGAATTCAACTGGCTGATCCATATTTCAACGCAACAGCCAAAATTGATCTACTAGTTGGAGCAGAGTTTTATCATCAACTCATGTTCCCGCAGCAAATCAAACTCAGCAATGAACTTCCAACGCTACAACAAACGGAACTCGGATGGATCGTTACAGGAAGACTTCAGGAACACAATAGCAACAGTGCTACCTGCGCAGTCCTAAGCCCTGAAGATCAAACCACCAATGAATTAATTGAAAAATTTTGGAAGCTTGACGATACAAACGATACATCAACTCGATCTATGTCCCTGGCTGATAAACGGTGTGAAAGCCACTTTACCCATAACGTAAAAAGGAATAAGGAAGGGCGATTCATCGTTCGGTTACCGTTCTCCGAGAATCCATCAGTCCTCGGAAGTTCAAGGTCAATCGCATTTAATCGTTTTGTGGCATTAGAAAGACGTTTGGAGAACAATCCTCACCTCAGACAAGAGTACAACAAGTTTATGCTGGAATACGAGTCCCTTGGTCATATGGAAGAAATCTTGGAGAAAGACATTCCAGACTGCAACTACGTATTACCGCACCATTGTGTGCTGAAACCTGAGAGTTCCACTACGAAACTACGGGTTGTGTTCGATGCATCAGCCAAAACATCTAGTGGTTTATCACTTAACGATATCCTTCACGCCGGTCCGACTGTTCAGAGCGAGCTATTCTCCATTTTGCTACGCTTCCGAATGCATAAGTTCGTCTTCACAGCAGATATCGAAAAAATGTATCGACAAATCATAGTCGATGATGCGGATCAACCATTCCAGCTGATCCTTTGGAGATATCATAAGGACCAAGATATAAAATGCTATCGTTTAAAAACAGTAACGTATGGAACCTCCTCAGCACCATACTTAGCAACAAAATGCCTGCAGTACCTAGCCACCCAAAACTCCATAAAGTATCCGCTAGGGGCCGCAATACTGCATGATGATTTCTACGTTGATAATTGCATCAGTGGGGCAGACACTCTAAGCAACGCGATAGAGTCACAGCAGCAAGTTGACTCAATCCTGAAAGAAGCTGGTTTTAAGCTTCGAAAGTGGTGCTCAAACCATCCGCAACTGCTAAGTGAAATTCCACCAGAAGATCAGGAGGTTAATCTAAACCTTGAAGAATCAGCAACTTGTATAATAAAAACTCTTGGTCTAATCTGGCTACCAAAGTCCGATCAGTTGTGCGGACGAGCACAAAGGGCATCATCAGCCGCAAGGGGCATCACCAAAAGAGTAGTAAGCTCAGAACTCGCAAAAATCTTCGATCCATTAGGGCTTTTCGGTTCCGTGGTAGTAAAGGCAAAAATATTTTTAAAAGAATTATGGCAACTACCACTCACATGGGATGACGAATTACCCGCACATCTTCAGAGGCAATGGAATGACTTCCGATCAAACATAGAAGCGGTGAATGAGATCAAGGTCGATAGGTTTGTGTTCAACCATAAAAAGGCAACATCGATTGAAATTCACACCTTTGTCGATGCATCAGAACGTGCCTACGGAGCTGCAATCTACATTCGGTCTACATATACCGATAGTCCCATAACAACTAGATTGATCTGTTCTAAGTCAAGAGTGGTGCCAATAAAAAAACAAACCTTACCACGATTAGAGCTGTGCGCGACCGTCTTAGGTGCAGAGTTGACACAAAAGGTGAAACAGGACCTACGGCTTCAAAATAGCGAGAACTTCCTTTGGACAGATTCCCAAATTGTCCTAGCCTGGATAAATTCACCATCAGGATCATTCCATACATTTGTGGCAAACAGAATCGCTAAAATTCAGTGCCTAAGCCTGCCAGAACAATGGCATCACGTCAGCACCAAGGAAAACCCAGCGGATGCAATCTCCCGAGGAATACCTCCAGAAACTTTAGCACACCATTCCATATGGTTTTATGGCCCACTATTCCTCTCTGGCAAAAGAAGTTGGCCAAAACCATGGTCACGAACCCCCAATACCCTAGGCGACGAGGAACGTAAGATGACGAAACATGTCCTGGCCATGTCATCAAGGAAACCTGGTCCTTCGAGCCGGGTAGATATAATCGGCCAAATTAACCACCGAAACTCCTTCAAAACACTTCAACGAGTAATCGGGTATATATTCAGGTTCCCAAAAAACACCAAAATAGCCAAACAACTAAGGCCAACCTATAAGGCACTCGATGCATTCGAAATGGAAAACGCGTTAATAGTGATAATAAGGATAATTCAAGGAACTGAATTTGAAGAAGAACTCGAAAAACTCTCGAACAATACAGCTGTTAACAAATCTAGTTCTTTAGCATCACTAAACCCATTCTTAGACGAACACCAAATACTGCGGGTAGGTGGCCGACTTCAGCAATCCACGCTGCCATTCAAAACAAAACACCCCGCCATACTTCCTCACAATCACGACATAGTGAAACTGCTAGTAACCATGATTCACGAAGAAAACCGTCATTGCGGTCCACAGGCTTTGTTAGCCGCAACAAGGACACAATTCTGGATCACAAATGGAAAGTCAGTGGCACGAAGCATTGTACACAAATGCATACGGTGCACCAAGGCAAAGCCAATCCTTTTTAAGCAACTAATGGGAAATTTACCCGCGCCCAGAGTGACACCAGCACGACCATTCATAACAGCGGGAGTTGACTACTTTGGACCAGTGTGGATCCACCACAAGATTAGGGGTAAAAGACCTGACAAGGCCTATATTGCCGTGTTTTGCTACAAAGGCCATCCACATGGAAGTTGTCTCGAATTTATCGACAGAGGCCTTTATAGGAGCACTAAGACGTTTCATTAGCAGAAGGGGACATTGTCAAACATTATACTCTGACAACGCCCCGAATTTTGTTGGAGCAAGCAATAAACTGGCTGAGCTAAAGGAGTCTATTTACTCTCAATCGGCCCGGGAAAAAATAATCCGAGTATGCAGTGACAAGTCCATCAATTTTAAATTTATTCCACCAAGAGCTCCTCACTTCGGGGGACTGTGGGAGGCAGCTGTCAAATCCGCCAAACATCATTTAGTAAGAAGTGTGTCAGCAGCATCGCTAACGTATGAAGAGTTAGAAACCGTCATTGTGGAAATAGAAGCCATTTTAAATTCCAGACCACTAGTCCCACTATCGCCTAGCTATGATGATTTCAACGCGCTTACTCCAGGTCACTTCCTGGTAGGAGAACCACTAACATCAGTTGTGGATGTCAATGCTAAGCCAACAAAAATGTCCCTGGGCGGCAGGTGGAAATTAACCTCAGAAATCAAACATAATTTCTGGAAGGAATGGACACAAAACTATTTACAGGAGTTGCAGCAAAGAGGAAAGTGGAAACATTCCAGTGTTACAATGGCCGTTGGGCAGAATTACACGAATTTACAAAGGGGACGATGGACTAATTCGGGTGTGCGACGTAAAAACAGCGAGAGCAACATTAAAAAGGCCTATTCACAGACTTGCACCATTACTCAACGATACCCAACTCGAGTGCGCAGAATATGATGAGTCCAACTCAGCTCCAGTACAAAAAAGGCAGCATTCATCAGAGGGCGACATCAGCACAAGTCAACGAAAACGAAAAATCACATCATATAGCTCTCAAGGACTGTTCAGTACAATCTTAATATCACTCCTATTGCTGCCTCTGATATTAGCCTCTCCTGTCAATGTTACTGAATTCCCAAGCAATCCTGGACTGTATTTCGAAGGGGTAGGCTCGGTAAAATTAAGGACAGCTACCTGGAAGTTTATCATATATTATGATCTCGCACCACTATGGGAAAAACACAAGGTGCTAGAGGACGGAGTAGCAACGTTGGCAGAGTTCTGCAAACTACCCTACTAACCACGAAACGAAGACGAAGAGGGGCCATTAACGCTATCGGCAATGTAGCACATGCTCTCTTTGGAGTATTGGATGCAGACTACGCGGAACAGATGTCCCAAACCATAACCGGCGTTAAGGAAAACGAAAACATGTTAGAAGAACTCATAAAAAATCAAACATCTGTAATAGATTCGACAATCAATATTATCAAGGAGAGCGAAACAAATACAATGAAACGCTTCTCGGATCTCAAGCAAATAATATACAAGGACCTCAACACCATTGAAGATGAGAACACTAAGTTAAGACAAACACAATACATCATGTCACTGGCCTTCCAACTAAATAACCTAGCCTTGGAATTGCAACGAATTGAAACTGACCTAATTACTGCCCTTACTCATACCAACCATGGAAATCTAAGTCCACTTATTCTTACGCCAAGGCAGCTAAGGTCAGAAGTCAACAAAATTAAGGGACACCTTCCCCCAGGACGCACCTTACTCGTAGATAATAATGACCTAGTAAAGCTATACAAGGTCATGGAAATAAAGGGTACAGTAACAAATGGGAAGATCGTTTTTGTCGCTGAAATACCTTTAGTCGACATCGAAAGATTTGAACTCTACAAGGTCATCCCGATCCCCACTCAAGAAGGCAACACGACGATTGCTATACAAACAGACATTAACTACTTGGCTGTGAATGACCATCGAGATGAATATGTGATGCTAAGTACACCCCACTTTAATAAGTGCGTCACAATCATGAACGACTTATATATTTGCCCGTCTTTACAAGCTCGTATCGTTCGAGATTCCGGCAGCTACTCCTGCGAAGTGGCACTTTTTAATAACAAAACGTCGCCGAATTGCAACTTCGGCCAAGTCCAAGGCAATATATCTATGGTTGCTATGAACACTAACAATCGATGGATCTACACGACAATAACACCCATAGAAATGACAGCAGTCTGCAATAATAACATCATTAACATGCACCTTAATGGCTCTGGTATTCTAGCTATCGAACCAAGCTGTATCATCAAGGGAAGATTTCTAACCATCCATGGCCACGAAACTAGTGTCACTTCCATAGATACATCATATGCGGCATTTGGGAACATAACCACAATCGGGAACCCCATTTATATCAAGAAACTATTGGAACCAAATATTGAAGCTAATACCAATTTAAAATACCTCTCCAATATCCAACAACAACTTAAAGACATCAAATATCATCCAAGCAAAGGGGAGTACTCACCACTGCAAAAACAATACATGGGCATTATGGCACTACTAATATCGCTATTTATAGTCATCTGCCTCATAATCGAACGATTTAGGAAGAAATGTAAGAAATTCAAGGTATCACCGCATTCAGTGCACCCGCATACAACTCCTCCACAACCAATGCCTCGTCTTCACACTTCAGAAGTTTAATGTCAAATTTGGTTTCGCTAACCACTCAACGCGGCGGAGAATGTTAATACATATTTAAGTTCAAACACGCGCTCACATAGTGCAACCTAAACATTACATATGAATAAACAAAGAATAAAAATATTGACCTACATATTTCCATACGTAAACAAAATTACACAATAAAACAAAATACGCAATATAAGCACAAATTCAATTTCCGTCAATAATTATTACCAATCATTAATTTACTGTCAATCATGCACATTTTCCTTATAGTTATAGCTTAAGATATTTATGTTAGTGTAAGCACTTTATTTGTATAAAAGGTTTGTGCGAAATAAAGAACAACATGCATAAACGAAGTAACTTCTTTTGAATGCATATGATCTTAAGGTGCTTCTACCTAAGATACTCTTTTTTTATATAACACACTCAAGGCGATTCTGCCTGAGTAAACTCACAACAAAATCAAACATCGTTCGATAGGTGTTCTATCTATCCGAACAATTTCCCCTATATGCAGCGGGGTTTAGCTAAACATAGTGTTATGGGTTCGAGCTGTATCGATATCCCATAACCCCTGTCCAAAAAAAAAGTTAACCCCTTAAACAAAAAATATGCCCCTATACGCAGCGGGGCCTAACTAAACCTATTGTTATGGGTTCGAGCTGTATCGACATCCCATAACCCCTATTCCAAAAAAAAAGTCAACTCCTTATCATGGCCCGGGCCATAGCTCTAAATCCTACCACCTTTATTCCGTCCAACTCACCCTGTTGTGCAGCTGTTGTTGTGCAGCAACAATTTTCCAACATTGCATTATTCTCCAAATGACCGCGTATAGCTTTGCGCATGCCACTTGCATTTGGTTTGAGCCAACATTGTCAGCGCCAACAATGAAACATGTAGGATATTGCCCATAAAACCTGAAACGAAAAAGAAAAAAAATTAAAATACGTATGCCAAAATAGTTCATTCAGGTATGTATCCATCGCTGGGTGCCGGCTACCACAGCGAGTGACACATACACTTACAAACATATATATTTTTACGATACACTTACCTTTTTCCATGTATACTTACCTGCAACCTTTTGGCCACGGCCATGCTCCTCTGGTTTCCAACCCACCGATCATCCTGCCAATGTACCGATCATCCTGCAACCTGAAAGATAAAAGAAAAAGAAAATTTAATTAAATTAAAAATAGAATTCACAAAAAGTAAAACTTACCTCGTGTCAAATTTCTTCAATTTTATTTATTAATTGAGAGCGCCGTCTTGCGCTGCCACACTACCAATTTTTTTGTACTAAATCGCGCTACCGGATGCACGGGTACTAAAACCTCCACTTAAGGCCCTATTACACGAAACGCGTCACTGCATCGCGCGATATAAAATGTAACCACTTTAGTCAATACTAGCCTGAGTATAAATCTTTCGGTGTCCCAACATAAATAAACACCGAGAACATAATTGAGGAAACAATAGGCTGTACAAAAAAAAAAAAAATGCGTACCGTCAGTCACGGCTCCGGCAACCATCCGGATTTGGGATGGCGTAGTCCAGAGTCATTTTAATACGCGCGGCCGAAGGCTGCCGACATCCGTCTTTTGAGCTATATCCCATGATTGTAGCTAACTTATTAGCAGTTGACCCATAAAGTATACAATACCAATAAAATATTATATCGTGGCAAATATCCATTTCTGGCAGTTACTACCTTCACAGTCGTAATCGTACAACACCGTCCACCATTCCCCTAAATTAGTTTCCCCAAATCGTGACACGGTATGGGAAATGTCACCACAATGACGGGGTGAACAGTGTAAATTTACTATTAGCAGCTGCCGTGGAGCATCTGCCTGGGCCTTAACATCGCAAGAGTACTAGTCGCCATCGGCGAGATGTGGCAGCACAGACTGTTGAGGGAGCATGTCAGCTGTTCGGGCTCCGATTGGTGAGACTTTTTAGCAAAATATCTAGATCTCACCATTACTAATTACTAAAGTAAATGGAATCAGAGCGAAAATTATTACCTCCAAAAAAAAAAAAAAACATAATTTTAGAACTTCTTCAGAGGGTGCGTACTCTGAAGTGTCAGCACATATAAAGTGTTCACGCACCTATTTCCTGTTTCCTTGAGTGGCAGGAAATTGTCAACTGACAAACAGTACCAGATCGGAAAAATTCTGCGATAATACGAATGGTCCTGCCAGATGGGGGTAAATATCCAAACTACCCAAAAATTCACTGAAGTCTAATAATACATTTACACCGCAACAAATTTGGTAAATGAATAGCACATTTACATCGCACCAAATTTGGTAAATTAAGCACAAAAATACCCAAAATGAAGCGCAAAGAGGCCCAATATATCAATGTCGAAATAAATAAGAAAAATATCCACGTAAATTCAAAGCCCATAAGGCAAAACCCTTATTAGGGACACAAGCCACCCAACCATACAAAAATTCACATAAAATAACGGGCTATTAATTTTTAGAATGACTCGCTTCACCGCTACACGCGATAAAACCGAGGAGAGGTCTCGTCCCTTTGCCATCCCGTGCCGCTTATGCGGAAATAACTACGGCATCCGCTTTTGCCAGCAATACCGGCGGATGGCGGCTGAAGAGCGGTTGCGGGTAGTACTTATCCACAAGTACTGCCCCAATTGCCTGTCGCCATTCCACCGCCCGGAAGCATGTCCGTGCAAGGACCGCTGCTACCGGTGTGACGAGCCACACCATACCACACTCCACATCGATGGAGTGAGAGGCGAGTCATCGAAATACACGCCGCAAGACGAAGAAGACGGAGAAATTTCTGATGGCGCCCTATCAATAGCCATAACAGAAACCACGAAATCCTGGGCAGAGCAAGTCGCAGAGGAAGAGGAAGAAGAAGAGGCAATACGGTCAGCACCGACAGGCACTCCACAGCTCGGCGGCTCGGAAACCCGTTCTTTCCGACCGCTACTACGGCACGAGCAGTGGAGACGCCGCGACCCAGTCCCGACAGAGGACAAGAAAAAGGGTGGCTCGGAAACACGTCCTTTCCGACCACTGCACAGGCCCGGTAAGGTGAACCCTGATGGCTCGGAAACGCGTCCTTTCCGACCATCGCGCCGTCCCCCTGAGGTAAGACGGGGTGACGCGGAAACGCGTCCTTTCCGCTCATCACGCCTTACAGCGGGTCGGACGGCACCTTATCCGGCCACCGACAAAACACTCGTCCGCCAGAAAAATCCTCCCGCCGCATTTCGGTCGGGTCGAGCAGCCAACACGCCCACCTCCAACATCATCCTGCGATCGTTTGTCGCCATCGCCCCAACTGCGACCGTCTGTATTGAGTCCGGCGGCAGACTACATTTTGTCCGCGCCCTGATCGACCCGTGTTCACCCACCTCGGTCATCGACAGCGAGCTCGCTACCGAGCTCGACTTGGAACAATTTGGGGGGACTCGGCCGATCAGGTGCACTCTAGTGCTGAGAGGAGAGTTTGGGGTGGGCAGAAGGGTCACGACCCAAGCCACGATCGTCGCACGTCACCACCGGATGAACCCGACGACAACCATTGATGCAACAGTTGCGGTGCCGTTTCAGTTTATGAAGCTGGCTGACCCCGAGTTCTTTCGCGCCTCACCAGTGCGCCTCACGTTAGGCGCCGATGTGTACGCCATCCTCATGCTGAACGGCACACCGCCATCCAATATCAACGGCCTACTGGCCCAGGCCACAATATTCGGCCTAATCATATCTGGGGCGTGCCAACAATAGGCGGTATCCACCCCATATATTATATTGGACGACAGTAATCTTAAGGTGCAATGAACATAACAAAACCACGTCCATTTACTAATCCTTTTCTGATCCACAACAGGGCAATTTGTAGCAGCTACCATGGAGAGCCTATGGGGCGTCATCCCACCATCCACATAGTCGTAGTCTTAGCTTAAGTTTTAGATTGGAGCGGTTGCTGGTGGTCTCGCGTTCCTTCATATTGCGTATCGCAAGGGGGGCCGGCATCGGTCTAAATATATCGGTCGCCCCTCGTAGCAAACCTCAGTATCGGCCGCGCTATCACTTTTTTATCTTTATACCGATAACAGCTCTTACCCCTTCGAATCCTACAAATGTAGGATTCGGCGGAGGTACAGAGCTGATTTTTATCTAGACACTCGTCCACTTCGTTTTCGATTATACGAGCACCATCATCAGCCACTCCAGGTAAGCTCCAAATTTTTCCATAATTTGTCCATTTTAATTTTCTTGCATTTTCCAAACAAGATTATTAATTGTACACATTAATTCTTTAATAATTAACTGTGTACCTTATATTCAATAAAGAGTGCTATTATATTGTATGAAATAGAAAGGCAAGTGTTTTGTTTATTTATTAACTCGTTGCACTTTCTTTCTTTCTCTTTTCCATACTTATTACGTGCGAGCATCCCGCCATTGCCATTGGCCGCACGTAACACCAACAATAACTAACTATTTTTTCAATGCACATCAAATCACTAGCACTTTAAATAAAATTATTTGTTGATTCGTTGAATTATCGCAAAACTCAAAGAATTGTTTAATAACAATTTAATGTGACGTTTGGAGTGATTCTTGTGCTAACCAAACTTTGAAGTTATGAAGAGCAATTAAAAAGCAAAGAGGGGTTATATTAGCAGTGACTTGTTGTTGTTTCTGGAATGTTAAATATAAAAAGTGCAAGTAGCGAGTAGCAAGATGGAATAAATTTATACATTTATTCCCGAAAATGAAATTACTTGCAGCTTTAAATATATTTTCCAAAAAACACGAATTGTGCAAATAAGTGAGTGTATGAAACTCTGAATACCCTTAAGCTGTGACAGGAATACCTTACCACTGGTAGGGGGTGAGACCTGATAGTCAAAAGGGCTATTTGCAACAACACTAATTCACTTTGCTCTAAAGGCGCACAAAATCACTCGCACTGTTAATCAAATTTATTAATTCACTTTAACACTGAACTATGTACTTTAAAATTTGCACCACTTGAAATTAAAACACGTACCTTTTACTTTTTATTTAGTCAGGTATATCAGGAACTGATGTTAAATATTTATAGAGCTGATGCTGCTGCTAAAAATTATTGCAAGGTTGTTGTTGCTGATGCAAATTATCCAGAAAACGCTCGTAACTAGTATGGAGGAATAAATTTTCCCAAAATGTGTTGCTCGCAAATTAATATACCGATTTTTTGTTGTTGTTGAGTGGACTGTTTAACGCTGGTGATTATTTAAATGCGAAGATGGACCAATGTCTTAGCCGGACGCAGCTCTCGGTCAAGTTATCGAGTGCACCAAAGAGAAATAAAAGAAAAGCGAATATTAAGTTCAATTCAAGTAAGTACTTTAATTTAAGTATGTATTTAGTCCAATATTTAATTATAAACAAGTAAGGAAAACTGTCTTCGGCTGTGCCGAAGGCTATATACCTTTCATGAATAAGCGTCACGATTTTCACTGTTCGATCCCCAGTACAGCCTGTTTCAATTTAACTATATTTACTATACACATTACACATCTTTGTTATAATTAAAAAAAAACTTACAAAATAATAGGATCCGAGTTATCGGAACAATCGATTGTATGGAGGCTATATACTATACACATTACATATGTAGAAAGTACTAAAGGTGAAATATTTTACGTTCCTAACTTTTTAAATGCGGAAGTATTGGCCAAAAAACCTTATATCGGAACAACCGGTTGTATGGGGCTAAATATATGTTATATTTACCCGATCTTCTTGATTTTCCTCTACACACTACATAAATTGAAAGTACTCAAGTTGCAAAATTTTATGTTCCTAACTTTTTAATTGCAGAAGTTTTGGCCAAAAAAACCTTATATCTGAACAATCGGTTGTATGGGGGCTATATGTTACATTTGCCCGATCTTGTTGATTTTCACTATATACACTACATAAATAGAAAGTACTCGAGTTGCAAAATTTTACGTTCCTAACTTTTAATTGCAGAAGTTTTGGGAAAAAAACCTTATAAGTGAACAATCGGTTGTATGGGGGCTATATGTTAAATTTGGCCGATCTTGTTGATTTTCACTATATACACTACATAAATAGAAAGTACTCGAGATGCAAAATTTTACGTTCCTAACTTTTTAATTGCAGAAGTTTTGGCCAAAAAACCTTATATCTGAACAATCGGTTGTATGGGGGCTATATGTTACATTTGCCCGATCTTGTTGATTTTCACTATATACACTACATAAATATAAAGTACTCGAGTTGCAAAATTTTACGTTCCTAACTTTTTAATTGCAGAAGTTTTGGCCAAAAAACCTTATATCTGAACAATCGGTTGTATGGGGGCTATATGTTACATTTGCCCGATCTGGTTGATTTTCACTATATACACTACATAAATAGAAAGTACTCGAGTTGCAAAATTTTACGTTCCTAACTTTTTAATTGCGGAAGTTTTGGCCAAAAAACCTTATATCTGAACAATCGGTTGTATGGGGGCTATATGTTACATTTGCCCGATCTTGTTGATTTTCACTATATACACTACATAAATAGAAAGTACTCGAGTTGCAAAATTTTACGTTCCTAACTTTTTAATTGCAGAAGTTTTGGCCAAAAAACCTTATATCTGAACAATCGGTTGTATGGGGGCTATATGTTACATTTGCCCGATCTGGTTGATTTTCACTATATACACTACATAAATAGAAAGTACTCGAGTTGCAAAATTTTACGTTTCTAACTTTTTAATTGCGGAAGTTTTGGCCAAAAAACCTTATATCTGAACAATCGGTTGTATGGGGGCTATATGTTATACTGGTCCGATCTTGTCAGTTCCGACAAATGATTCCTATATTACAAAATGGTGGCCACATACAAAATTTCAGCCAGATATCTCAAAACTTTAGGGACTAGTTTGCGTTCAAACAGACAGACGGACAGACGGACATGGCTAAATCAACTCATCTCGTCATCCTGATCATTTCGGTATACCTATTGATGGGTCTATCTCTTCTTCTTCTCATATTTACAAACATCGGACCAAAGTTATAATACCATTTCATGTTCATGAAAGGTATAAAAATATTTATGTATTTACAGGTTACCTTAAATGATTCTGGATCTGGTGGCTGGAACACGTCTGGTAACGCTGATTTCGTAATCCAAGTGAAGGAATGGAAGGTTTTTACTTGCCATTCTTTGCCGGTCGAACTGTTTATTACTTCCAGCGATATTTTAACATAGTTAGCATAAACAGTTTGACCGCTAATGTTAACTATAACAAGTAAGGAAAGCTGTCTTCGGCTGTGCCGAAGGCTAAATACCTTTCATGAATAAGCGTCACGATTTTCACTGTTTGATCCCAGTACAGCCTGTGTGATTTTAACTTAAGCTCATACCGAAATTATCGGAACTATCGATTATATGGGGGAGATGTGTTATATTGGTCCAATCTCATTGATTTTTGACACCGACATTCCACATTCTAAAATAGCAATAGCTACGAAATTTCACGTTCCTACCTATATAACTACAGGAGTTATCTACAAAGTCCGTTTATTGGAACAATCGATTGTAGGGGGCTATGTGAAATATTTATCCCATTTCGATGATTTTCAACATCGATATTTCACATATAAAAATAGCAATACGTCCAAAATTTCACGTTCCTACGTGTTTAATTACAGGAGTTATAGCCCAAAATCCGTTTATCGGAACAATCGATTGTATGGGAGCTATGTGAAATATTTATACCATCTCGATGATTTTCAACATCGATATTTCACATATAAAAATAGCAATAAGTATAAAATTTCACGTTCCTACGTGTTTAATTAAAGGAGTTATAGCCCAAAATCCGTTTATCGGAACAATCGATTGTATGGGAGCTATGTGAAATATTTATCCCATCTCGATGATTTTCAACATCGATATTTCACAAATAAAAATAGCAATACGACCAAAATTTCACGTTCCTACGTGTTTAATTACAGGAGTTATAGCCCGAAATCCGTTTATCGGAACAATCGATTGTATGGGAGCTATGTGAAATATTTATCCCATCTCAATGATTTTCAACATCGATGTTTCACATATAAAAATAGCAATACGTCCAAAATTTCACGTTCCTACGTGTTTAATTACAGGAGTTATAGCCCAAAATCCGTTTATCGGAACAATCGATTGTATGGGAGCTATGTGAAATATTTATACCATCTCGATGATTTTCAACATCGATATTTCACATATAAAAATAGCAATAAGTATAAAATTTCACGTTCCTACGTGTTTAATTAAAGGAGTTATAGCCCAAAATCCGTTTATCGGAACAATCGATTGTATGGGAGCTATGTGAAATATTTATACCATCTCGATGATTTTCAACATCGATATTTCACATATAAAAATAGCAATAAGTATAAAATTTCACGTTCCTACGTGTTTAATTAAAGGAGTTATAGCCCAAAATCCGTTTATCGGAACAATCGATTGTATGGGAGCTATGTGAAATATTTATCCCATCTCGATGATTTTCAACATCGATATTTCACAAATAAAAATAGCAATACGACCAAAATTTCACGTTCCTACGTGTTTAATTACAGGAGTTATAGCCCAAAATCCGTTTATCGGAACAATCGATTGTATGGGAGCTATATGTAATATCGGTCCGATCTTGCTAGTTCCGACAAATGATTCCTATATTGGAAAATGGTGGCCGCATACAAAATTTCAGCCAAATATCTCAAAAACTGAGGGACTAGTTTGCGTTCAAACAGACAGACAGACAGACAGACAGACAGACAGACAGACAGACATACAGACGGACATGGCTAAATCAACTCATCTCGTCATCCTGATCATTTCGGTATACTTATTGATGGGTCTATCTCTTCTTCTTCTCATACTTACAAACATCGGACCAAAGTTATAATACCATTTCATGTTCATGAAAGGTATAAAAATATAAGGAATATTACGAGGGCGACCGGTGGAGATTGTAGGGTTAGGCTCTAGGCCTAAACAGATGCTTTCACCCCAAAAAGTAAAAACTTTCAAGACGAGGTAAAAGAGCCAAGTTTAATTTTAAAATTTTTGCATAATTTTTGGATTTGAAGGTAGACATAAAAATAAATATTCATAGCTAGAATATTTATATTCGGTCTTATTGTTTTACACATTGCTGTAGTATTAAAATTTGAAAAGGGTTGCTGGCGTATTTGTCAATGCAGCTGACACTTTTTCGAAACAGATTTTATTCAGGTTTTGTATCACGCTAACTAAATTTACATGTAATAATAATAGGTTGCTACAAAAACAAAAATTCAATTGAAATAAAAATGTCTGCCTCAAACTGGTATGTACAGAAGGGGGCGTAAGTGGGGCTACTGCCCCTATCCACTCAACTTACTATTACATTGCATCGGTATTTGTGTGGTACTATTATTTTTAGTGTTAAAAATAAAGATTTTCCACAGTCATATAACAGCTACCATATGGTAGGGTAGGTCAAGTATCTCGGACCATCGCATTATCCAGTTTGTTGTAGGGGCGGAGGTGGAAAAAATTCAATAGCATACTAGAGCTTAACCTTTCCTGCATCGAAGGAAGGAACAGGGGAACAACGGAAGAGGAACTAGAGGAGAGGGTTAACAGTATCAATCACGTAATGATTGACGCTTTTAACGCTGGTTGTCGAGAATCCACGGGGAAGAAATACAGAACCCCATGGTGGTCGAGTGAGCTCTCATCAATGAGATTCAACGTGCGGAAGCTCTTTAATCGGGCAAGGCGCTCCGGCCAGTGGGAGGAATACACGACACGACTAACAGAGTACAACAAAGCAATCAGAAACACAAAAATTAATAGCTTTAGGAGTTTCTGTGAGACCATTTCTTCCCCTCCAGAGGCTGCTAGGCTGGATAAGGCACTAGCCAAGTAGCAGGGGGAAACTAGAATGGCTGTGAAACTCCCGAATGGCGAGTTTACGAGCACTGAGGAAGAAAGAGCGAAAGCCCTGCTGACCGCCCATTTTCCGGATGCGACAACGGAACCAGAGGAGATTGAGCCCCAAAGAACAAGACCGACATCACAATGCTGGCACCTGGCGAAGAATCTCTTCTCTGAGAGTGCAGTCAGATGGGCGATCAAATCCTTTGGGAGCTATAAGTCTCCAGGGGTGAACGGGATCTACCCGCCATTTTTGCAGCAGGGCGAGATATTGGTCCCATACCTGTCCAGGATTATGAGAGACAGTCTAGCTCTGGCATACATTCCAACAAGTTGGAGACGTGCCAAGGTTGTCTTCATGCCCAAGGCAGGGAAAAACGACTATTCAGTAGCAAAATCTTTTAGGCCCATCAGTCTAACTTCCTTCGTTCTCAAAACGATGGAACTCTGAGCAGAGGCCTCTACGCGTAGGTCAGCACGAATACAGGGCCGGCAGGTCAACATACATAGCCTTGTATCAGCTGACCACCGAGATAACGAGTGCGTTCGAGTGTGGAGAGGTGGTAGTGTGCGCCTTCCTCGACATAGATGAGGATTTCGACAACACTTCACATGCGAGCGTAAGCCGGGCACTAGAGCGGAAAGAAGTTCAACAACCCATAATACGATGGATAGACGCACTATTCCGCGGCGACCGCCGTGGTGTAGCGGTTAAGTGTTCGGCCTTCTACACCAAGTCGTGGCGGTTCGATGCACGGCAAAAGTAACATCAAAAATTATTTAGAAAAACAATTTTTCTAAACGGGGTCGCCCCTCGGCAGTAGTTTGGCAAACTCTCCGAGTGTATTTCTGCCATGAGAAGCTTCTTAGCAAACAATTCATTTGCTTTGCAAGTGCCGTTCGGAGTCGGCAAAAAACTGTAGGTCCCGCCAACTTGTAGGAAAACTAAAAAGCAACACACCACAAGTTGGAAAGAGAAGCTCGGCTAAAAATCTCGTTAGAGGTTGTGATAACCTGTTGGTATATCGCTGCCATTCGTTTTTTTTTTTTTAGACGCACTATTCGGTACGAGGATAGCGGAAACCGCCGTGGGGAAGAGAGCGTTCAGATAAGAACAACAAGAGGGTGTCCAGGGGGAGGGGGGGGGTCTTATCACCTCTTCTATGGAGCTTAGTAGTAGACGAACTCTTGCATATACTTACCGACAGCGGCATCCGATGCATAGTGATTATTTCAAGAGGCAAGTTTGAGAGCACTCTCTGTGATATTATCCAGAGAGCTGTGCGCCTAACGAAAGAATGGTGTGCGAGTGTGGGTTTAAATCTAAACTCCAACAAGACTGGCATCATTCCTTTCACCAAAAGAATATCCCTAAGGTTTCTGAGGTAAAGTACTTGGGAGTCACGTTCGACTCTAAGTTACTTTGGAAGAAACACGTTGAGGATACAACATCAAAGGCCACCAGGGCTATAATGGTATGCAGAAGACTAGCGGGTAAATCCTGGGGTTGTAATCCAGCAATACTGCGGTGGATGTACACCATGATAGTCCGGCCCATCATAGTGTACGGTGCGGTAGCATGGGCTCCTAGATCAGCCCTAAGCACAGTGAGGAAGTCACTCGCTAAACTCCAGCGTCTGTCATGTGTATGCATTACGGGGGCTATGCGTACTTGCCCGACAGCGGCAATGGAGGTGCTGCTTGATCTGAGCGGAAAGAAATAACCTCAGACTAGCATGGGTTCCAGGCCATGCGGGCATAGAGGGCAATGAGCAAGCAGATCTACTAGCGAGAACAGCGGCAGCAACAAAGCCCATAGGCCCTGAACCTCTCCACGATAAAAGAAAAGCCCAGGAAAGAGGAGTCTGACATGAGAGATGAACATTAGCTTCAGACGATCGGGCTGCGTCAGAGCGCTGATGCGTGGGTATAACACAAGGCGCTACGAAGAGATAATAAACCTGTCCAAAAATAGTCTAAGGATTATAACAGGAGCCCTCACGGGGCATTGCAGGCTCAAGGCCCACATGCATAGACTGGGCATCTCGTCCGGCAGCCTGTGTCGCTTTTGTGACTTGGAGGACGAAACAGCGGAGCACATTTTGTGCAAATGCGATGCAATCTCTAGAAGAAGGCATGAAATCCTCGGAGCCATGACTCTAGAATGTAGGCACATATATGAACTAAAGCCGAACCTAATTCTGAATTTTCTGAAAGAGATCGGCCTTGTAGATGTGCTATGAGCATATGAGGGCACAATAGATCATATGGTCGCAGTGCACTACCTCAACTCTATTATTATTATTATTATTATTTGAATTCTGGTTTATGAGTGGTTTGATTCATACGCACGAATTATAACTAAATAATATGTAAATTAAGTAATATGTAAATTAATTGAATACATAGTCTGTAAGGATTGTTTTTCCAAAGACTTACTAAATAAATAAATAAAAATTATTTAGGTCAAGTATAATGCCACATAAGAATACTTTAGAAACTTTCTATGAAAAAAAAATGTAGCTGCTCTCTTACGATAATACATTATATTCTTTCGGTTTAGCGGCTGTTACAGCAACCACATGATGGGTAGGTAAGTTTTGGAACAGTCTCCCGATGTAGGGTAATCTTCAACTATTTCTTCGACGTAAACCATATGTTCGCTATAATACTGTTTTCATAAATTTTTAAGAAACCATAAACTTTTAAATTGTTTTAAAAATGGGTACCAGCTTCTTTTTCAATCCTACAATCCTCAACGGGAATTTTTTATAAAAAAATTTGAACTTTTTTATTTGGGACGCTAAGAAAATAATTTTTTAATTTTTGAGAAAAGGATACTGATATAAATACTGAAGAGAGATAAATAAACAAAGAATAAATAAAAGAAAAAAATGAAAATAGCTAGCAACATTTCATGACAAGCCAATTGCATGTTGATGGCGAAATTCCACGGCTTTGATGATAGTACTTGGTTATAAACATCATGTACAATAAAGTTCAAGTTGTTTGTTCATCATCCATTTGATACTATTCAATAGCACACAATCACCAGCATTTACTTCAATGTAAAACCGATGGCCAAAAGGCTTTTCACCACGAACGGGCGCAGTTCTTGCCACTTCTCCTTTCCCAAAAGTTGCGAAGCAAAATTAGAGTTCATGCCTGGGGAAAGAATATATGCAAAAAAGAAATAGTGATATAGAAAAAGCGGGTGGAAACCTGTCCGAGTCAGGTGGAGCCTTCCCACTCCTCCTTTTCACGTGATGTGAACAGCCTTTGGACTCTACTATGGCTCCGCTTCCCGAGTAGAGTCCCCTTAAATCTGACTAATGTCCGTCTATGTGTACTTACTTGCTTTTCATACCTGCCTCAACTACTCCAACTTACCATCAGTTGCCACGAGGGCAACACCTGCACCAACAAATATATGTCTTTAGTCCGACATGTTATGGACTCAATTACCTAAGCAAAAAAATCTTCAACCCATAAACTTCAAAGACAATTTTCTTTGGAATTTACAATATTCAATAATTAACAACTTTATTCAAAATTATTCAAGATAGAAATAAACCCTTACGCTAATTGAAAATTCATTCTTAATACAACAATTACTATTAATTTTTTTCTAATCCTAACGCTTAAAAGATATTCAAAATTTTATTGGCGACTGAAAACTTCAAAAAAAAAATCCTAGAATTCAACCAGCCTAATGTGTATCTAGTTATTTGTGCACGGGCACACATTTAAACATAATTAAATATGTATGGAAGTATGTGCTCTCCCTCTCTCTAAAATTCGTAAACAAACTATATATATATATGTGTATGAGGTCTCACTCAGATAAATTTGTAACTACATTTATGCTTGTATGAGCATTCTCGCTCTGAGTTAAAAAAATCTAAATATATATATATATATATATGAAAGTATGTGTATGTGTGTATGTGTATTTTTCTTTGTCTCCGTTGGTACCAAAGTGACGTTGCGAGCTGAAAAGAAATGAGAGAAAAAAAAAACAAACAACATACACAGGGCTATACCTAAGACAGTGGTTCAGTTAAAGGTCTTTGACCGCTTGACCGTGGTCAAGGCTAATTTTTAAGAACAATTGTCTTTTGGGTTTTAGTTTTACAAAGCGGTTCGGTGCATATGCATTATTTTATGCATATGCAAAAAAAAATTTATGTATACGAAAAAAATCTCGCGATAAATCGGTAAAGTGGTTTCGCCAAAACTAAAGTGACTAAGTTAATGAAAACAAGTAAGGAAGTCTAAGTTCGGGTGAAACCGAACATTACATACCCAGCTGTGCACATAAAATGCTGTTATTCTTTGTTTTGTATAGTTAATGGTGTTAAAAGCCTGGCCAGTAATACATATGTACATGGTTTCATTATGGACTCATTTTCGTTTAAAAGATGCAGAAAATATACTGAGGCTAACTCTAATGGCCTTGAGCGGGTAATAACGCAGTTTTCCTTTACATATGGGAATTTCCCTATAAAAACTGTTTATTTTAAAATAAATAAACATAAACACGAAAGTGCTATTATAGTAAAAGGATTATTGAACACTAAGGGTTGTTTTTTATTTGTCCATGCAATACCAAAACGCATAGCTGCAAAAGTACTGTGTGGTAGGTACATAGTAGCAGGTAGTAAATAATTTAGGCTTTTGTTTGCTGAGGAATTTAAATTCTAGGTAATCATTGTCATGTTATATATCTATGTGGAAAGGTTTAACGAGCGACCCAATATTTTGAGGAAAACGTAAAATTTTAGTTTAGTATTGTTTGATCGCTTGCTAGTTCAAACGCGTTTTTGTCAAGACGTTCAAAAAACCAATGACTGGTGAATGATTGTACAAAATTTTAGCATTATATCTTTATCAGTTAAACAGATATAGCATATTCCGGTTTCCTAACTCTCGTTTAGAGAACTTTAGTTCAAAAGTGGGCGTGAGAGTTCACCGATTTTTCTTATTTTCTGTAGTAGTACTCTACATAAACATAACATGCCTGGTACCTAGTTTCGTAAATCTATCTCACACCGTTCTGAAGTTGTTAGCAGTTGAATTTAAAAATTGCTTGACTCATAAGTGGGCGGTGCCACGCCCACTTTCCAAAATTTTGAAAAAATTATGTAAAGTATATGAAAGTTTATGTATGTACCAAATTATATTATTATATCGAAATCAGTTAATTAGATATGGACTTTTCAATATTTCCACCTCCTTTCAATATAACTTTTATGAAAAAGTAGGCGTGGTCGCGAAGCGATTTCGTTTATTTTCTATAGCTGAATTTACCACAACAATAGTATGTCCTCTACGAAATTTCGTTATACTAGCATAAACTGTTCTGAAGTTATTAAGAGTCAAAATTGTAAAATTTCTTCAAATATACGTGGGCGGTACCACGCCCCCTTTTCAAAAATTTTTATAAAATCGGCCTTAGAACATCTAAATCAATACATATTGCAAATTTTATCGTTGTAGCTGCTTCTAATATTGAATTAACCCATTTTATACGTTTTTCGAAATTTTCGATATCGAAAAAGGGGCGTGGTTATGGTCCGATTTTACCCATTTTCAATAGCAATCTATTCTGAACCCAAATAAGTACGCATGCCAAATTTGGTGAAGATATCTCATTATTTGCTCAAGTTATCGTGTTAACGGACAGACGGACGGACATGGCTCAATCAAATTTTTTTTCGATCCTGATCATATTGATATATGGAAGTCTATATCTATCTCGATTCCTTTATACCTGTACAACCAACCGTTATCCTAAAAATATAAACGTATAAATCGCGGAATCAAATCGAGAAAAAAAATAAAAAAAATTTGTGAGAAATTTGAAATTACTTTTAAATTGTGAGTGCACAACACTAGTGAAAACACTACACCTTTTCCACCCAAAAATGAGAAAACGTTAATTAAAATGAGAAAACAAGAACTATAATGAGAACATATAAATTATAATGAGAAAAAGTAAAATGTATTGAGAAAATAGAACTTGTATTGAGAAAACATAAGTTGTAATGAGAATACGTAAACTAGTATACAATTTACTTTTTCTCATTATAATTTTTATTTTCTTATTATCATTCTTGTTTTCTCATTTTTATTTACTTTTTCTCATTTTAGTTTATGTTTTCTCATTTTTGGGTGGAAAAGGTGTAGTAAAATGAACCAAAAAACTTTTAAGTTGCAAACAAAAAATGCCAAAAAAAATTGATATTGTGAGCCAAGCTTGGATACTATGTTTAAAAATTATTGCTAACAAGTGGCAGCACACACCTAAGTGTTTGTGCATATGCCTTAGCCGGAGTCGGCACGATAGAAAAAAATTGTATCGAAAAACCAACAAAAAAAAAAGGTAAAAAAATTCCAAGGTAGGTAGGTAGAAGTGGCTGCCGCAAAGGCACACCTAGGCCAGTAATAAAAGGCCCGTTGTGATACCACCAAACACTAGGAAAGTCAGTCCCGGGGCCCGGCCATATGGAAAATCCCAGTGCTGTTGGGACTCTCCATATAGCCGAAACCCGGGACTGACACTCCTAACCGACACCGCTACCCCTCCTCGAACCATTTTGATAACTTGATGAAGGCCATCAAGTCCTTTATGTCTAGCTCCGCGACCTGGCTTAAGCTAACCAGGAAGGGAACTCCCAGAGAGCGCCTTCTCGCTCCGCTTAAGGCCGGGCAGTTGCAGATGAGATGCTCCACCGTTTCCTCTTCCTCATCATCTTTGCAACTCCTGCAGCATCGTCGGTAGGGAACGCCTAGCCTTGCTGCGTGCCTACCAATAAGGCAGTGCCCGGTTAAAACACCTATTAATATGGAGATTTCCTTCCTTTTTAGGGCGTATATGTGTCTAGATCTTTTAAGATCGCATTTTGGCCAGGTTTGCTTGGATATCCGGCACCCTGGGGCTTGTAGCCATCTTTCGTTGGCTTCGCGGAGTGTATGCTCCTTCAGCATTAGCTTGCACGTGGCAAACGGCATACCTATGCGCTCTTTATCTTGAAGAATCTGCTTGGTCGTGCCCTGCCTGGCAAGTTCGTCTGCCCTACAGTTTCCCTCAATGTCCCTGTGTCCCGGGACCCATGTGAGGTTCACGCGGTTCTGTTGGGCCATCTCTTGAAGAGATCGACGACAGCTGAGCGTCAGTTCAGAGTTGAACGAGTAAGAGCCAAGGGATTTGATGGCCGCTTGGCTGTCGCTGAAAATACAGATATCCTGTCCGATGGTGCGTTTACCTATCCAAGTCACGGCGTCCATGATTGCAGAAACTTCAGCCTGGAAGACGCTGCAGTGATCAGGTAGTCTAAAGGAGAGTTCTAGGTCCAAATCCCTTGAGTAAACCCCTCCTCCGACTCTGCCGTCTAACTTCGAGCCGTCGGTGTATATAAAAGTGCCGCCATTAGTAGCGGGACACCGATCTATGTTCTCCCAGTCTTCCCTGCAGGGAATGTTTATTCTAAAACAACAATCTCCGACTGTTGTGGTCGCACACCGATCTGTGCTCAGAGGGAGAAAGCTGTAAGATCTTAGAATACAGGAGTGTCCAATAGTGCTTGCGCCCCAGACGGACGTTTCCCTTAGACGCAGAGCCGATGCTGCTGCTGCCCGGTACCCTTCCAGATCGAGTGGCAAAAAGCCAAGAATGGCCTGGAGAGCTTCATTGGGCGTTGTTCTTAACGCCCCGCTTATACAGATCATGCTCGATCTGTGGACTTTTCCTAACAGATTTAGGTTTGTTGCCTTTCCTAGCGCAGGCCACCATACCACGACTCCATACAGCATAATTGGCTGGATTATCGCAGTGTAGATCCATCTGCAAATTTTGGGGCTGAGCCCCCATTTTTTGCCAATGGCTCTTTTACACGTGTAAAGTGCAATGCACGCTTTCCTCTGGCGCTGGATGACATTCTCCTTCCAGTTAAGCTTTCTATCTAGAACTGTGCCTAGGAATTTGGCTTTATCAGCTAAGTTCAGGCGCACGCCATCTAGTTCTGGTAGGTTCAGCGGTGGTATCTTGTACCGCCTGGTATAAAGGACAAGCTCCACCTTTCCCGGGTTGATGCTAAGTCCGCAGCGAGAGGACCATGAAGAAACTTCTCGCAGTGCTACTTGCATCAAGTCACACAGGGTTTGTGGGAATTTGCCCCTATATGCAATAGCTAAATCGTCTGCATATGCCACTATCTTCCCGCCCCCCAACCTTGTGTCTCGTAGCAGCGAGTTTACGGTGAGGTTCCATAGGAGCGGGGAGAGAACACCACCCTGAGGCGTTCCTCTTGTGACATAGCGTGAAAGATCAACTGTTCCCAGTGAAGAAACTATTTTCCTTCCCTTTAGTAGTTGATCAATTAGTCCAATAAGAGACCTATTTATGCCCAGGTTTGTTAAAGCAGTGTTAATAGCCTCCGGCCTTATATTGTTGAAAGCCCCTTCGATGTCCAGAAAGGCCACGAGACAGTACTCCTTTTCGTGCAATGATTTTTCAACAATAGAGACTAGGCTGTGGAGCGCAGTTTCCGTTGATTTACCTTTGGTGTATGCATGTTGATAGCTAGAAATAAGGTTGCTATCAATAGTAGAGGAGAGATAATCGCTAATTATCCTCTCGAAGGTTTTAAGTGCAAAAGACGAGAGACTGATCGGTCTGTAGTCTTTAGGCTCATAGTGTGAGGCCTTCCCAGCCTTTGGAATAAAGACTACCGTGGCGCTTCTCCAGGAGCACGGAATGTAATTAAGAGCCAGGCAGGCTGAATAGAGAACTACCAGCCATTTAGCTGATATTTCCAGCGTGTTTATAAGTTGTGCGGGGAAAATCCCGTCTGGCCCGGATGCCTTGAACGGCTCAAAGCTTTTGATTGCCCACCTTACCCTTTCCTCCGTAATGGGTATGTTTACCGCCAGGTTTGTTGCAGATGCACACGAAGTTCTCTTCGCTTGCCTTAGAGCCTTTTTATAGGCCCTCAGTTTAGCTTTATATTCGAGCCATTCAGGCTCCGTACCGATGCTCTTGGCCTTGTTAAATTGCTTCCTGCATGATATACGGAACGAATCCAGGTCGTAAGACCACCAGTGGGGTCTATGTTTGCCGCGTGGTTTTGGTACTGGACAAGCCTGCTCTAGGGCATTTGAGAGCGCCGTTGTAAAGGTCGTTACCAGATCATCCAGTTCTCCCACTGATGAGGGGGCTTGTGGAGGTAATACTGGTAGGTCCCTAGCTAATATTTGGTTATGTAGCTGCCAGTTAGTGTTGCGTGGATTTCGTTTCATAACTGGCTGCTCAACAATAAAGTCTAACACAATTTCTATGTACCGATGGTCAGAAAATGAATGCTCATCAAGAACACGCCATTTTCTGACCCACTCATAAGCACCTTCGCTACAAACAGTGAGGTCTATAACCTCCCTACGAGCTTTAGTTATAAAAGTAGGCTCGTTACCCACGTTACAAACCACCAGGTTAGTTGTTAGTAGGTAGTCAAACAGAGACTCGCCCCTAGCGTTAATATCGGAGCTTCCCCACTGGACGTGATGAGCATTAGCGTCAGCTCCAATAATAAGATGGCCCGTACAGAAATTATCCACCAGATCTTTCACCTCCTTTTGTGGAGGAGGTCCTTCGGCGTCATAGGGCATATAGACCGACGCCATCGTTAGGCTGGTGCTGCCGACTGTTAAGCTGGCAGCTGTAACGTCACCATTTGAGTAGTTGGGTAATAGAAAGGTGTTTAGCTCAGACTTTACCAAAATACAGGTTCTGACCTTGCCCTCATCATTGGCTTGGATGAGCTTGTACCCCTTAGTCCCCAATCCACAGATCCTAGAGCTATTGACCCAGGGCTCTTGGATAAGGACCACGTCTACGTCGCCTTTAGAAAGACGACTGCTTAAAACAGCCGAGGCTGCTTTAGATTTGTGCAGATTTATCTGAAGCACCATCAACATGAGAGAGCTCAGACATCCCTGCCGCCAGCGTGTCGTCGAGGTCTGGCCTGTTCCGGGGGCTGTCTCTCAACGAGGAGTTGTTCAGAGCACCTGCACGATTTGGCGTGGCGGGAACCCTGCTGTCTGAAGCAGCATCAACGTTAGTGTGCTCAGGTTTAGCCACGATCGTGATGTCGAGGCCTTCTTCGTCAAGCAGGCTTTCTTCTATCGCCGAGTTGTTCGCAGCACCATCGCAATTTGACGTGGCGGATAACATACTTTCCGCGTCGGACTCCTCTGCTTCCCCTTCCGATGCCTCGATCTCCGAGTCCTCCGGAGCGTCCGGAATAGCAGCGCGCTGTGCATCGCCACGGTATACGTGGATCACGATCTGACCCAAGCCGTAATGCACTCGTCCGTTGCACCGTTTAAGGGGCTCGAGCGCCTCCTTATTCAGAGTGATAACCACCTGTCTATTGGGCCCAACCACATCATCGACCAGATTGACGCCCCAATCCTGCGTCGGGAGAGACGGATTCCAGACCTGCAGCATCTCAAGAATATTCTCGGGTTCTGCAGGGACGGCAGGAATCCATGCCCTTGCCCTTGGCCGAGCAGGAATGTCCTTCCAGTCGACGACATCTAGTCTTGCCCCTGGATAGACTTCACCCAGTCTTGCAACTGCTGCCTTATACAGTGCGACAGTTCTTGCATCCTCGCACGCGAATATTTTGATCTGACCTTGGTGCCAGCCCGCGTCAGTACCTCGCGGCGGACTACCCGGAGACTCACGCATTAAGTGGAGGAGGGCCCTGCCCATTTCATTCCGGACATACAGCCACTGGTCTTTGGGGATGGACCAACGGTCGTTACCTCGGTCAATGAAACCTATAAGGATTCTGTCCTTGGTTACTTCAGCAAAGCTGAGTTTTCCCACTACGGGGTTGACCTGATGCCGCTTCGGATGGGGGTCTACCTCTCCGTCCGATCTCTGGCGTTTGAAGGGATTACCGTTCACCCTCTTAGGCACATAGGGCCTCTGGAAATTTGGTATCAGAGCTTTCGCTTCCTCCACCATCTTCCTTTCTTCCGGCGACAGCTTCTCCTGCGATGCTCCCTCATATTTTTTAAGGATCCTTGCGGCCTTTCTTTTATCCCAGTACGCAAAGCGTCGGGGAGATGCCTCTTTGGGGGGATTCAGACTCGTAGTTGCCATCGCGGTCTCTCCCTTTACGGCGTCGTCCTTCTCTTTCGAAACTCTGAAACCAGGTCGTGAGACCATTGCCCCAGATGTGAAGAGATTGGGTTTCGTACCAGCGCTTGATGGAAGCTTAGCTTCCGCCGTTTTCTGCTTGACTGCGTAGGCAGCCGCACTGTTGCTTGCTCCCATCAAGTCACTCTTACTTGATAGCAGTTTGGGGGATGACTGACCCGTAGTTTCCATCGTTGTCGGCCTCCCAGTTAACTTTGAGGCGGAGTTTGTCCTCCGGCGTTGTGTTTTCGCTTGCTCCAGCATAGTTCTTCTCTGCTGCGGAGTAAACGAAGTCGTTAATTGCTTTGTATTTTGTGTGTTCTTCATCTTGTTCGTACGACCCCTCGCCGGACAAGGCCAGCTTAGGGTCAAGGGTAGTGTAAGGGGAAGTGTGTCGTCCGCCGCGGCAGAGCCCCATACCGCGGTAAGACCATAGTTACTCCCTGAGGCGGCCCGGTATCAGTGAGGCTCCGTTCGACTACAGCCACGATTTGCCTCCCGGCTGCAAACGTCCAATGGGCACGGTATCGCATAACACCCTGGATTGGGAGGGAAAAGTTTTGCACATTTATATAGCGAGCCGCTTGCTTCAAGACAGACGCCCGCTTACAGCCGCACCTCTTGGTGTACAGACGCTGCGAAAAAGACCCCGGTGAGCCCTTAAACCAAGTATGTCAGAGTGGCCCCCCCGGGGCTCCCTCTCTTTCTGCCGCGAGCCTAGGTAGCTCAACGTTGCCCAGAGTGCACGAACGAGGACGCAAGAGTCGGGATTGAGCGCGGTCACTCAGCAACCACACCCCATTACACTCCAAAAAAAAAAAAAAAAAAAAAAAAAAATTCCAAACAAATTCAACTTAAATTATGCTCACTAACTTATAAAACTAGTAACTTATGTAAATGAATTCATCATTACAAAAAAAATACAAATTCAAAATTTTAAAGTTTTTCAACAAAAAGATAGTTGGGTAATGCACCCTAATAAATATACAAAAGTGTGTGTGATGGTGGTAGTGATAAAATTTCGAAGTTGGTGAGCACGCTATCGCTGAGCCGCGCTTAGCTACTCTCTCTCTCTCTCTTCTCTGCTGTGTTTCTGTGTTAGTGTTATGTTTTGTGTCGCCGTGTATTTGTGTGGTGAGTGAATGTTTCAAAGTCGATGTTGCCAAGTAGATATTTATGTTGCTGATGATGTTGCCCAAATTCTGTACATGTTGCTGTGGCAATTAGTAATGTTGCTAATACTGATGCTGAGTTGTAATGGAAAAATGTTGTGTTCTACCCTCTTTTGTAGTGTTTGACGTGCCGGTATGATATTAAATGATGGTCTGATGTCCCTGTGTTTTGTGTGAGTGAGTGTGTGCATTCAGATATAATTTTTGGCCTGGTTTCCAAAATTGGTTTTTGGCCCAAATTCTGCCTTTCGGCCAAGTAAAAATTCCTCCAAAGATTTTTAGTGCTATGTATGTGAACGTGTGATATGATCGTTCGTTGTTGTTTTCCGTGTTTTTCTATGTGTGAATTTGTGTGTGGTTTTATGTATTTTGTTGGCGAGTGTTTATGTACTTAAATGTCGCGGCCTTCGTTTGGCTTCGTGAGCTGCAATAAAGAAATGCATATGGATATTTTTTTTTCTCAAATACCTATTTTTATTTTTAAAATTTCTTGAGAACTTTTGTTTTCTGGCCCCTTTAAATTAAATAAAAAAAGTTTCTCGTTTATAACAATGATCCGAAATCCATTAGATTAATTCCCTAAAAAAATTTTGTTCTTCTTCTTCCTTGTTTGCATACGTGCTCGTGTGTATGTGTACATACATATATACATGTAAGTGCACTCGTGCATATTTTAATATTTTTGAATTTTCAGATTTAAATTAAATTTTATCTAAATGCAAATTCAAGTAAAATCCAAAAGGTAAAAAAATAATGGGATTTTGGGTCAAAAACTGTAATTTTAAATTTTATGTATAAACAAATAAAACATGTGTACATACGAATTTATTAAAAAAAATGTTTCAAACCCTTGCGAAAACCACAATCTAAATTAACAAAAATAAATTTTAATCGAGGATTTACACCGGAATTAAAAAATCTCCAAATTCTCCAAAAAAAAAAAATTTTAGAATTCACGGAAACTATTCTTACTAAACTTTCAAAAAAAAAGGAAAAGGTTTTTCAAAAATTTAAAAATTTCACAAAGTGACTTACCGGTGACTCTGCAGATTGCTTGAAGGGATTTTCTCGCCCTAAATAAATACTTTATTTTTTTTTCACACGCGCACCTACACTTTGAGGTGAACAAGAACGCACTTTAAAAATTAAACTTTTTTTCACACTTTGGCACTTGATAAGACCGCGACTTTTTTAAATTTGATCTGTGTATCAGCGGAACCCCTTTTTATACCCCATTGTCCTTGCGGCATTTCGGACACCGTACGGCACGAATTGCCTGCCTGCTTTGGTCAAACCAATCCGCGTTCGACACTTAAGCGGCACGTATATGTGCATATGTACAAGCAACATTTTAACCCACTCACACCATTAACCATCCGCTATGCAAATATCGTACAAACGAATAAGGGAGTTCGGTTAGCGGTTGCCCATACATCTGCTCATATACCCGCTTGCGCGTAGTCAGAGAAATCTTCAAAGGCTGTCGTTACAGTCTACGAAATCGTCTTATGCAGTGTTGCCGTTGGGGACCCTAAAGGGTCAATTTGACCCTTTTTTAGAGCCAGGACCCCGGACCCTACTTTTTCAAAAAAGTACCATTTTTGACCCTTTTTTAAAATTCGTGACCCAACCATCGCTGAGCACTAGCACTAGCTGGTCAAAATCAGGAACTTTTTCTAAAAATTGTGTGCATAATAAAAACACCTTAAGCATAATATTAGCAAGATCTAGGAAAAACTGTATTTTTGGCGATTTGTTTTTGTAAATTTCAACATTTCTAAATTTAACTAAAGTGTAACAGGTTTGTATAAGGCAGATATCCAAAAAAAATCTTTCTTTTTTCAAAAATCGTAAAAATTCGATTAAATTTCGACTTTGACCAGCTAGTGCTCAGCGATGGTTTGGTCCTCACCTACATATTATACGTCATTGGAAGCGTATTTTAATTTCCTTTCGAACAAGGTATCGCTTGCGTCCATCGCTTTTGCATCATTGCCGAAAATAATTTTTGAATGAAGTGGTGCCTGAAAAAACAGAAAATTACCGATATCTAGAAAACCTGCCCATACAAATTTTTTTTAAAATATGTTCACAGCTCGGCATACCAGTGCCAATTCACCAATATAGGTACATGAATATCTTGGTATTTTTTCAAATTAATTTTGTGTAAACTACTGTAATCATCAAGCAAAGAATGCGAAGGTATGTGAAAATTTCGCCGTTATTATACCTTTCATGAACATGAAATGGTATTATAACTTTGGTCCGATGTTTGTAAATATGAGAAGAAGAAGAGATAGACCCATCAATAAGTATACCGAAATGATCAGGATGACGAGATGAGTTGATTTAGCCATGTCCGCCTGTCCGTCTGTCCGTCTGTCTGTCTGTCTGTTTGAACGCAAACTAGTCCCTCAGTTTTTGAGATATTTGGCTGAAATTTGGTATGCGGCCACCATTTTCCAATATAGGAATCATTTGTCGGAACCACCAAGATCGGACCAATATAACATATAGCTCCCATACAACCGATTATTCCGATAAACGGATTTTGGGCTATAACTCCTGTAATTAAACACGAAGGAACGTGAAATTTTATAAGTAATGCTATTTTTATATGTGAAATATCGATGCTGAAAATCATAGAGATGGGATAAATATTTCACATAGCTCCCATACAATCGATTATTCCGATAAACGGATTTTGGGCTATAACTCCTGTAATTAAACACGTAGGAACGTGAAATTTTGTAAGTATTGCTATTTTTATATGTAAAATATCGATATTGAAACTCATAGAGATGGGATAAATATTTCACATAGCTCCCATACAATCGATTATTCCGATAAACGGATTTTGGGCTATAACTCCTGTAATTAAACGCGTAGGAACGTGAAATTTTGGACGTATTGCTATTTTTATATGTGAAATATCGATGTTGAAAATTATCGAGATTGGATAAATATTTCACATAGCCCCCATACAATCGATTGTTCCGATAAACGGATTTTGGTAGATAACTCCTGTAATTATATAGGTAGGAACGTGAAATTTTGGAAGTATCGCTATTATTATATGCGAAATATCGATGTTGAAAATCATTGAGATGGCATAAATATTTCACATAGCTCCCATACAATCGATTATTCCGATAAGCGGATTTTGGGCTATAAGTCCTGTAATTAAACACATAGGAACGCGAAGTTTTGGAAGCGTCGCTATTTTTATATGTAAAATATCGATGTTGAAAATCATTGAAATGGGATAAATATTTCACATAGCCCCCATACAATCGATTGTTCCGATAAACGGATTTTGGTAGATAACTCCTGTAATTATATCGGTAGGAACGTGAAATTTCGTAAATGTTGCTATTTTAGAATGTGGAATGTCGATGTTAAAAATCAATGAGATTGGACCAATATAACACATCGTCCCCATATAATCGATAGCTTCGATAATTTCGGTATGAGCTAAAGTTAAATTCACACAGGCTGTACTGGGGATCACACAGTGAATATCGTGACGCTTATTCATGAAAGGTATTTAGCCTTCGGCACAGCCGAAGACAGCTTTCCTTACTTGTTTTTTAATTCGGTTTTTTTCTAGAATAAATATTAATGATACAAAAAACTAATACAGAGCAACAATGTCCCTAAAATATTTGTGAATAAAGTTTTTCAAACAAATAAATATTACTGAAGTGAAGAACAATTTAAACGAGCCATAGTGAGAAAAATTGTATTTTTAGCAAACTTTGTGGGTTCAAGGCACGACCAATCATTATGCAAACGATCTAAAATTTTGTATATATAGTTTTTTTCTAATTTGGAACAAATCTAAGGGGTTTCCCATGTGAAAATACGAAAAAAAAAATATTCGAATATAACTTGCGGCCACACTAATGTACATGTTTACTCCATTTTGATATATTAAGTTAAACTGTTAATTTGATTAATAGCTCGTGACTTTGTGAGATTTCATTCAGATATGATTCTGCTAGAAAGACCAACAATTTTAACATGATTTTATTATATATAAACTTTTTATTGTCTTATAAATATTTTGTGGAGTGTATATAGTGTACTAGCTGACCCGGCAGACGTTGTCCTGCCACAAATTTTTTTCCCTGCATGTTTCTCTAACCCGATCCCTATATCTATTTTAATCCATATCCCTATCTCCTTCGTATAGGAGGAACCACGCCCCCTTTTTCGTTATCCCCAGTTTTTTGGAGGTAGCAGGGATTGATCCTGTATAACTCCTCACGAAATTTCATTGGTCTAACCTAAATACTTCCAGGGATATGGACTATGAAAAGTTTCCATCGTTTGGGAGGTGCCACGCCCCCTTTTTGTTTATCTCAGGTTTTTTTGGTGATGATAGGGATTAATCTTATTTAACTCCTCATGAAATTTTAGTGGTCTAACCAAAATACTTCCCGAGATATGGACTATGAAGTATTTCATTCGTATGGGAGATGCCACGCCCCCTTTTTCATTATCCCCAGTTTTTTGGATGTGGTAGGGATCGATCCCATATAACCCCTTGCCAAATTTCCGTGGTCTAACCTAAATACTTCCAGAGATATGGACTATGAAGTATTTTATTCGTATGGGAGGTGCCACGTCCCATTTTGGTTAACCCCCAGTTTTATGGGTGAGAATGGTGTTGTTATCCTATAGCTCTGTACCAATTTCCAGGTCCCTTCTAGAGATATTCACCTTGGAGAAAAAAGTTTGTATGGGAGGTGTCACACCACCCTAATATTTTGTTCTGATTTTATAACATGACCTGCGCGTGGTAATAACAAAAAAATTCCCCAAAGGAAGTATATGATTTGGTTCAGCCGTTTTCGAGTTTTAGCGTGACAACTGAATACCATTTCATTTTTATGCACAGAGCCAACAATGCCTAATAAAATAGAACAAAAGTCATATCGTCTCCTAAGAGTGTAAACCTGCCAAATCCGTCCCAAACCAAAATTGACCTTTTGATGCAGTTTGAAAGAGTAGCCGATTCCGCACTTGCCAAGCAAAAAAAATCTGTCAATATAAATATATAAATGTAAAATATTGTTTGATGAGAAAAGCTGCTAAGTACAACGCGATCAAACTCAACTGCTAAATCCAATATATGTATTGTGCTTTTACGTTCGGTTATTGTTTAATTTTAGTGAATTATTTTATTCCAAGGTAATAGCCATTTTTATTGGTGTTACGTGCGGCCAATGGCAGTGGCGGGATGCTCGCACGTAATAATATGCAAAGAAAGTGAAAAGAGCGGCGAGTGAATAAGGATATAAACAATGGTATTCAAATGTAAATATGTACAATAGTTTTTATTAAAGGTGATTTGTATGTGAAAATGAAATGTAATGTAGTGGATGTAATTACAAAGTGCACAATAACAAGTAAGGAAGTCTAAGTTCGGGTGAAACCGAACATTACATACCCAGCTGTGCACATAAAGTGGGCGTGATCGTTCACCGATTTTTCTTATTTTCTGTGGTAGTACTCTACATAAACATAACATGCCTGGTACCTAGTTTCGTAAATCTATCTCACACCGTTCTGAAGTTGTTAGCAGTCGAATTTAAAAATTGCTTGACTCATAAGTGGGCGGTGCCACGCCCACTTTCCAAAATTTTGAAAAAATTATGTAAAGAATATGAAAGTTGATGTATGTACCAAATTATATTATTATAGCGAAATCAGTTAATTAGATATGGACTTTTCAATATTTCCACCTCCTTTCAATATAACTTTTATGAAAAAGTAGGCGTGGTCGGGAACGATTTCGTTTATTTTCTATAGCTGAATTTACCACAACAATAGTATGTCCTCTACGAAATTTCGTTATACTCGCATAAACTGTTCTGAAGTTATTAAGAGTGAAAATTTTAAAATTTCTTCAAATATACGTGGGCGGTACCACGCCCCCTTTTCAAAAATTTGTATAAAATCGGCCTTAGAACATCTAAATCAATACATATTGCAAATTTTATCATTGTAGCTGCTTCTAATATTGAATTAACCCATTTTATACGTTTTTCGAAATTTTCGATATCGAAAAAGGGGCGTGGTTATGGTCCGATTTTACCCATTTTCAATAGCAATCTATTCTGAACCCAAATAAGTACGCATGCCAAATTTGGTGAAGATATCTCATTATTTGCTCAAGTTATCGTGTTAACGGACAGACGGACGGACATGGCTCAATCAAATTTTTTTTCGATCCTGATCATATTGATATATGGAAGTCTATATCTATCTCGATTCCTTCATACCTGTACAACCAACCGTTATCCTAACAAAGTTATAATACCCTGTGTACAAGTACAGCTGGGTATAAAAACAGAGACTGTAAAGAAGCATCTAAATGTTCTACTGTCATCACTAAATAATTTAGGAAAACTCTTACGCAGAGTCTATCAAATTCTAACAAAAGCGCATCAAACAGAATCCTACCAAATATTTTCGAGCGTTAGATACAAATTGGTATCCTCGTTATCCAGGTATAACATTAATGTTGAAATACCAACCTCCTACGAACGACATATAGAGATCGATTTCGACACTTGGTTGTCCGAAAGTGAGTCAGATAGTGAGGAAGAACAAAAGATACATACAGATGCCAATAAATCCGCTCAAACTGAGATTGTTGAGCGAGAAGAAACATCTACACAAACAAATATCGTAACACCAGTTGAACAAAACTCCCAAACAGACATAAACATGGCGCAAACAATGGTAGCGTTCATTAAAACTGCGTCATCGATCTTGCCTGAGTTCGATGGCAAACCCGAAAACTTATCCAGTTTTCTGGACGCCCTTGATATCCTCGAGCAAATCAAAGAGACACATGAGGCTGTCGCAGTATCCATGATAAAGACAAAGTTAAAAGGCACAGCCAGAAACTTTATTGGTTCTGAAGCGTCCATAGAGGAAATAAAGCGAAAACTAAAAAGTGCGATAAAGGGTGAGTCGGTAGAAGTTTTAACTGCAAAACTCTTGAACATCCAGCAGCGCAGTAAAACTGCAAATCAGTACACTGCTGAGATCGAAAAACTCACAAAATCATTGGAAGGAGCATACATATCTGACGGTCTAACAACAGACCTCGCAACTAAGTATGCTACACAAACAGCTGTCAAAGCTATGTGTAAAAACTGCTCCAATTACAAAGTAAAAACAATCATGCAAGCTGGAACGTTCACCTCGATGAACGAAGCTGTATCTAAATTCACAAATAGTTGCACAGAAATCACGGGTAACCCTAATTCATTGTTGCATATACGCCAACAAAACTATTTTCGCGGTAATTTCCGCAGAGGTTATCAATCTAGCAACTATAGAGGTAACCAAAGGCGTACATACCCAACACGCTTTAACAATTTTAATAACAATAATAATAATCGATCAAATAGCCAAAGATCGGGTCGCAACTTTGGATCACGGGGATCTAACCGTAACAATACCAGAAACGTCAGAAATTTTAACCAACAGGAAAACCAGCAAACTCCACCTCAATAAGTAAAAAGTTATATGTTTTCAATTTACACCTCAATAGCTATATATCCTCCAAAACAACTTTAAATAATTCAATTTCAACCCTCCTGATCGATACAGGAGTGGATATATCAATTATAAAAAAGGGTCAAATTGACAGTAATGTCACAATTAATTACTCACAAAAAACTGATTTAAAAGGCATTGGTCAAGGTTTAACAAGCACTATTGGAACGGTTAAAGCAGATTTAAGGGATGATTATCTATTAATTAAACACAAATTTCACATAGTTGAGGATAATTTCCCAATTCCTTGTGATGGAATTTTGGGACTTGATTTTATTAAAAAATATAATTGCATTTTAGATTACAGTAAAAATGGAGACAACCTAATACTGCGTCCATATGATTACCCAGAAAACATAATAATACAAATGACAAATAGACCAACCATTAATTGCATAACAATACCTGCAAGATCGGAAGTAATCCGACAAGTCCATATTGAAAATGGTAATTCTGATTTATTAATACCTTTATTAGAATAATTAATACAACAGATAAAAATGCAACCATTCAAAATTTCAAAATTAACACAGAAGATTTAAATGATTACACAATAATAAAAACTAAATCTGAATCAATAGAAAATAAAAAGGAAAAATTAGAAAGATTAAATAAAAATTTCCCACCTTTCGCTAGTCAATCACTTAACACACTATGCTCAGAATTCATCGATATATTTTCATTAGAAACAGAACCAATTACTACTAATAACTTTTACAAACAAAAATTACATATGAAAGATAGTACTCCTGTATATATTAAAAATTATAGATTACCCCAAGCCCAAAAAGGTGAGATTAACAAACAAATTAATAAATTAATTGAAGATGACATTATAGAGCCGTCTATGTCAGAATATAATAGCCCCATTCTCCTGGTACCGAAAAAGCCGTTGCCAGGAAAAAACGATAAAAGATGGAGATTGGTAGTCGATTACCGACAAATAAATAAAAGATTAACTGCAGATAAATTCCCATTACCAAGAATTGATGATATACTAGATCAATTGGGTAGAGCTAAATATTTTTCATGTCTGGACTTGATGTCGGGCTTTCATCAAATTGAGTTACATAAAGACTCTACACAGAGCCAAAAATGCCTAATAAAATTAATAAGATTGTCTTCATGATCAGCTTTTGGGCAAAGGGGTAGTCGCAACGGTGCAAACGAAGAAAAAACTGTAGGGAAATCTTTTTGGTGTTAAGAAGAAATTCTTATTAAAAAAACTATACATTTAGTACAAAGATGTAGTTAGACGCTGGCAATTATTAGTATACGATGGCCGGATGGTTAGCAGCTGGGTTTAGCAATCGAAAAATTGTAAGTTCGATTCCCTCTCTTTTTTTCCTAATTAGAAATGTTAAAAAGAAATCTTCTTAAATATATTTATAAGATTTTCCTTTGAAACATTAACAACTATACACATATCAGTAATTAGATGCTAGAAATCAAAAGTGAGCGATGGCCTGATGGTTAACAGCTGGGTTTATCATTCCGAAAATTGTAAGTTCGATTCTCGGTGAGGGCGATATCATTTTATTTTTCATTTAAAATATTAAAAAGAAAATCTTCTTAATAAAATGAAAAAGACTGTCTCTACAATAATAAGAAGCACATCTTCTTGAAGAAAATCTATAGAGATATCTTATGACTTTTGTTCTATTTTATTAGGCATTGTTGGCTCTGTGTAGGGACATCACATCGTTTACGGCGGACGATGGTACATATCGTTTCAAAAGATTGCCGTATGGTTTGAAAGTAGCCCCTAACTCATTTCAGAGAATGATGACTCTCGCATTTGCAGGTCTTAAACCATCCCAAGCTTTTCTATATATGGACGACTTAGTAGTATTGGGATGCTCCGAAAAACATATGATTACAAATTTAAGAGATGTATTTTCTACTTGCAGAAAATATAATTTAAAATTACATCCGGATAAATGTTTATTTTTTAACCAAGAAGTCACTTATCTTGGACACAAATGCACAAATAAAGGGATTTTACCTGAAACATCTACACAAACAAATATCGTAACACCAGTTGAACAAAACTCCCAAACAGACATAAACATGGCGCAAACAATGGTAGCGTTCATTAAAACTGCGTCATCGATCTTGCCTGAGTTCGATGGCAAACCCGAAAACTTATCCAGTTTTCTGGACGCCCTTGATATCCTCGAGCAAATCAAAGAGACACATGAGGCTGTCGCAGTATCCATGATAAAGACAAAGTTAAAAGGCACAGCCAGAAACTTTATTGGTTCTGAAGCGTCCATAGAGGAAATAAAGCGAAAACTAAAAAGTGCGATAAAGGGTGAGTCGGTAGAAGTTTTAACTGCAAAACTCTTGAACATCCAGCAGCGCAGTAAAACTGCAAATCAGTACACTGCTGAGATCGAAAAACTCACAAAATCATTGGAAGGAGCATACATATCTGACGGTCTAACAACAGACCTCGCAACTAAGTATGCTACACAAACAGCTGTCAAAGCTTTGTGTAAAAACTGCTCCAATTACAAAGTAAAAACAATCATGCAAGCTGGAACGTTCACCTCGATGAACGAAGCTGTATCTAAATTCACAAATAGTTGCACAGAAATCACGGGTAACCCTAATTCATTGTTGCATATACGCCAACAAAACTATTTTCGCGGTAATTTCCGCAGAGGTTATCAATCTAGCAACTATAGAGGTAACCAAAGGCGTACATACCCAACACGCTTTAACAATTTTAATAACAATAATAATAATCGATCAAATAGCCAAAGATCGGGTCGCAACTTTGGATCACGGGGATCTAACCGTAACAATACCAGAAACGTCAGAAATTTTAACCAACAGGAAAACCAGCAAACTCCACCTCAATAAGTAAAAAGTTATATGTTTTCAATTTACACCTCAATAGCTATATATCCTCCAAAACAACTTTAAATAATTCAATTTCAACCCTCCTGATCGATACAGGAGTGGATATATCAATTATAAAAAAGGGTCAAATTGACAGTAATGTCACAATTAATTACTCACAAAAAACTGATGTAAAAGGCATTGGTCAAGGTTTAACAAGCACTATTGGAACGGTTAAAGCAGATTTAAGGGATGATTATCTATTAATTAAACACAAATTTCACATAGTTGAGGATAATTTCCCAATTCCTTGTGATGGAATTTTGGGACTTGATTTTATTAAAAAATATAATTGCATTTTAGATTACAGTAAAAATGGAGACAACCTAATACTGCGTCCATATGATTACCCAGAAAACATAATAATACAAATGACAAATAGACCAACCATTAATTGCATAACAATACCTGCAAGATCGGAAGTAATCCGACAAGTCCATATTGAAAATGGTAATTCTGATTTATTAATACCTTTATTAGAATAATTAATACAACAGATAAAAATGCAACCATTCAAAATTTCAAAATTAACACAGAAGATTTAAATGATTACACAATAATAAAAACTAAATCTGAATCAATAGAAAATAAAAAGGAAAAATTAGAAAGATTAAATAAAAATTTCCCACCTTTCGCTAGTCAATCACTTAACACACTATGCTCAGAATTCATGGATATATTTTCATTAGAAACAGAACCAATTACTACTAATAACTTTTACAAACAAAAATTACATATGAAAGATAGTACTCCTGTATATATTAAAAATTATAGATTACCCCAAGCCCAAAAAGGTGAGATTAACAAACAAATTAATAAATTAATTGAAGATGACATTATAGAGCCGTCTATGTCAGAATATAATAGCCCCATTCTCCTGGTACCGAAAAAGCCGTTGCCAGGAAAAAACGATAAAAGATGGAGATTGGTAGTCGATTACCGACAAATAAATAAAAGATTAACTGCAGATAAATTCCCATTACCAAGAATTGATGATATACTAGATCAATTGGGTAGAGCTAAATATTTTTCATGTCTGGACTTGATGTCGGGCTTTCATCAAATTGAGTTACATAAAGACTCTACACAGAGCCAAAAATGCCTAATAAAATTAATAAGATTGTCTTCATGATCAGCTTTTGGGCAAAGGGGTAGTCGCAACGGTGCAAACGAAGAAAAAACTGTAGGGAAATCTTTTTGATGTTAAGAAGAAATTCTTATTAAAAAAACTATACATTTAGTACAAAGGTGTAGTTAGACGCTGGCAATTATTAGTATACGATGGCCGGATGGTTAGCAGCTGGGTTTAGCAATCGAAAAATTGTAAGTTCGATTCCCTCTCTTTTTTTCCTAATTAGAAATGTTAAAAAGAAATCTTCTTAAATATATTTATAAGATTTTCCTTTGAAACATTAACAACTATACACATATCAGTAATTAGATGCTAGAAATCAAAAGTGAGCGATGGCCTGATGGTTAACAGCTGGGTTTATCATTCCGAAAATTGTAAGTTCGATTCTCGGTGAGGGCGATATCATTTTATTTTTCATTTAAAATATTAAAAAGAAAATCTTCTTAATAAAATGAAAAAGACTGTCTCTACAATAATAAGAAGCACATCTTCTTGAAGAAAATCTATAGAGATATCTTATGACTTTTGTTCTATTTTATTAGGCATTGTTGGCTCTGTGTAGGGACATCACATCGTTTACGGCGGACGATGGTACATATCGTTTCAAAAGATTGCCGTATGGTTTGAAAGTAGCCCCTAACTCATTTCAGAGAATGATGACTCTCGCATTTGCAGGTCTTAAACCATCCCAAGCTTTTCTATATATGGACGACTTAGTAGTATTGGGATGCTCCGAAAAACATATGATTACAAATTTAAGAGATGTATTTTCTACTTGCAGAAAATATAATTTAAAATTACATCCGGATAAATGTTTATTTTTTAACCAAGAAGTCACTTATCTTGGACACAAATGCACAAATAAAGGGATTTTACCTGATCCTAGCAAATTTGAAGTTATTTCAAACTATCCAATTCCAAAAAATGCTGAGGAAGTTACACGATTTGTAGCTTTTTGTAATTATTACCGAAGATTTGTTCCAAATTTTGCAGCTCATTCTAGAATTTTAACAAGATTATGTAAAAAGAATGTTTCTTTTGATTGGACAAGGGAATGTCAAAAAGCTTTTGTCTACTTGAAGGAGGCATTAATACACCCAAATATTTTGCAATACCCAGATTTCGATAAAGAATTTTGTATAACAACAGATGCCAGTGGATTTGCCTGCGGCGCAGTTCTTAGTCAAGAATATGAAGGCAAACAACTACCAATTGCCTATGCGTCAAGAGCATTCACAAAAGGTGAAAGCAATAAAGCCACAATTGAAAAAGAGTTGGCAGCAATCCATTGGGCTATAGCTTATTTTAGACCATACGTTTACGGCAGACAATTTTTAATTAAAACAGACCATCGCCCCTTAACATACTTATTTTCGATGAAAAACCCCTCATCGAAATTAACTAGAGTTCGGCTGGAGTTGGAGGAATATGACTTTGAGGTGGAAAACATAGCTGGAAAAGAAAACTATGTTGCAGATGCGCTATCACGCATAAATATAAATGACTTAAAAGACATGTCAGTAAAAGCATGTCAAATAATGAAGGTTACGACTCGATCGCGAACCAATAAAAATTCCAATAATAAAAATTCCAATAATAAAAATTCCAATAATAAAAATTCCAATAATGAAAATATTAATGAAAAATGTCACAATGAGAACCCAAAAATTTATGAAGCGCTTAATAAATGTGAAGTAAAAAAGCTAGCTCAGCTCGTTTTCGATCCCCCGAAACTGCAGTTCAAAAGAGGAAAGAAAATTTGTAGCAAAATAGATATTAATGATTTAGGTCAATTCTTTGCCAGGCTAATGAAAGAGGCCGACAATTTGAAAATAAATAAATTACAGTTGTCCTTAGGAGACAAATTGTTTAAAAATAATTATACACGTGTAGACACATTTAAAAATATTGGTACCAAAGTTCTCAAAAACTTAACTATTGCATTAACTCCGGAAGTTGTGCATGTGACAGATAAAGAAATAATCAAAAAGATATTGCAAAAATATCACGATGATCCTGTTGATGGTGGCCACCCGGGAATCAATCGAACAAATAATAAAATCAGACAAAAATATTACTGGAAAAATATGAAAAATGATATACGAAATCATATTAAAAAATGCATTGAATGCGGTAAAAACAAAATAAATAAAAATTTAAAAGAACCGATGATAATAACTGAAACACCAACAAAAGCTTTCGATACGGTGCAAATTGATACAATTGGACCATTGCCCGTGTCGGAATATGGAAATGAATATGCGGTTACCATAGTATGTAATTTGACAAAGTATCTGATCGCAATTCCAATTGCGAGCAAACACGCAAAAACAGTGGCCAAAGCAATTTTTGAAAATTTTATTTTGATTTATGGTTGTATGAAAACAATCATCACGGATATGGGAACTGAATACAAAAACAATGTATTTGAGGAATTGTGTAAACTTTTAAAAATTGAACACAAGACTTCTACCCCATATCACCATCAAACTTTGGGCACTGTTGAGCGTAGCCACAGAACTTTCAACGAATACATCCGTTCTTACATATCCATTGACAAAAATGATTGGGATGAATATTTGAAATATTTTGCGTATTGTTACAATACAACACCATCTACAGTTCATGGTTATTGTCCATTTGAACTAGTGTTTGGAAAAATACCTCTGACTTACGATTTTTTGCAAGACCATACCGTAAGCCCATTATACAATTATGAGGCTTACGACAAAGAAATTAAATTTAGATTACAAATAGCTCAAGAAAGAGCTCATAAATTGGTAAAAGAAGCAAAAGAAAGACAAAAAATTTATTATGATAAAAATCTTCAAATTAAGGAAATAAATTTAGGAGATTTAGTATTAGTTAAGAATGAATCAGGTCATAAGTTAGATAATAAATATAAAGGGCCCTATAGAGTAGTAAATATCGATAAGAACCATAATTTTACTTTAACTCCTCATAAAATATAAAATATAAATTTAAATAATCAATTAAGCGATAGAAATAAGAAAATCATAATTCATAAAAATAGGCTTAAGCTATTTGAATAAATTCACTTCAAAAATTTTTTTTCTTTACCCATAAATTTTACTTATTCATAAATTTTCTACTTTCAACCATAAGAAATAGTTGTATACAAAATAGGTCCAAGTGTTTATCATAAACAAAAAGTCGACACTTATCCGAAGTGCTCAAAACAAAAACAAAATTTTTTTGCATGAATAATTTTACAAGTAAACATATATGAATTATTGTACTACCCACTTGAAAAAAAAAAAAAACAAAACTTAAACACTGTAACACAAGTAATAACCAGACAGAACATAAAATTTTTGTAAACAAACAATAAAAAATCTCAAAAGTGTCAAATGGAATTATGTTCAAAAATTATTTGTAGAAATGTACAAAAGAGAAAAAAAAAACCCACGTAAGTAAATCACAGCTCTAAAATCGTTCATATGTATTCACGATTTTTTTTAGGATGGGAGGTGTTGTATATCAGAGTATCAGAGCAAGTACTCTAAATGTTCGCTGTGAAACATAAACAGTTTATTAGGTTTCTAATTTCACCTATTGTCCCACGCAAAGATCTATATATGTAGATATGTGCAATTGCACTGCCAAGCGGCTACACGCTTGGTATGTGTGCATGTGTGTATGATCGCACTGAGTATGCACTGAATTGGACACCGAGCCATGCACATATGAATGCATGTAAATATGTGCATGGCTGGAGTCTCATTTAGCTTTAAGGATTATAAGTAAATATGTAACGTAGTAAATAAGTAGTACATAAGAATTTTAGGGTATAAATAAGCTTCTGAAGTTCAATAAAGTCAATCATTGACATTCGGCACTTCGCGGTGCTTGGTCAAAATAATTTAAATTATTTTCAATACTTTTCAAAATTCCGTAATGCTAAAACCATTTATTGTGATAATGAGAAGTCATTTAATTCCAATACTGTCAGATATCTCCTTGCCAACAGTTTTGGTATTGAAATTGTTAATGCTCCACCCCTCCACAGTGCATCTAACGGGCAGGTGGAACGGTTCCACAGCACATTGATAGAGATTGCTAGATGCATTAAATTGGAAAGGAGCATTGAGGACACGCGGGATTTAATTTTTTTGGCGACTATCGAATACAATAAAACAATTCATTCGGTAACCAACAAAAGGCCAATTGATATATTTCGACCTATGACCGAAAATACAAATATAAGCACGGAAATACCGGCACGTTTAAAGCACGCACAGCAACTAGAGCTAAATACTCATAACAAAAAAGAATAGAACGTAAATTTCATGCAGGTGACAAGGTACAGTTCTTATTAAAGGTAGGGTGGTTCACAAAGATAACTTATTAAACTAGTAATACTTAATATTTATCTTAATGCTAAAGGATAAACAATATTTTTGGTTTTTTCATTAGGTGTCCACTTCCCGGAAGAAAAATTATCCCATACTTTGATCTAAGCATAACGCTACCTACATATCAAATTGCAAGTATATTCAACCATTTTCACGATAGTTGAGAATAAGTCAGCCCTGGGTCCACTTTCCGGAAGAAAAATCATCCTATACTTTGACATAAGCATAACGTTACCTACATACCAAATTTCAAGTAAATGCAACCATTTTTACGATAGTTTAGAATAAGTCAGCCCTGGGTCCACTTTCCGGAAGAAAATTTATTCTATATATTAATCTTAGCATATACATAGCTACCTACATACCAAGTTTCAAGCAATTCGATTCATTGACGGTATTACAATAAATATAAATAAGAAGTTTAAGAGTTTCATTTACTTACATACTCACAAATTTGTTGCATTTTGTGCACTTGACCTTTTCCTCACTAAGGAGAAGAAAATTGTCTTTGAGTTCTTTTAACCACTCTTTTTTTATTTTCAAAGAGGGATTTCTTTTCTTTGACATTGTTAGAAAAACACAACAAAATTTATTTCTTTTTTGTATTTTATATTTTTGTACGTCGTCATAGTAAATTATGGCATAGTTAATTTTCCAATATCTCATAATCAAAAATGAACAACCGTTTTTACCACGAGAGAAATTTGCATTTTTACAGATATGAAATTATGCCGAGTATTCAATTGGAAAAATGGAAACACTAAATTGGTCATCTATATATGTATATATGGATGTATGTATGTATGTATGTGCCTTATGGACTCCAAAACTACTCGGCCGATTTTGTTGAAATTGGGGAAATGGGGATAGATTAGTAGGAGCCTGGAGAGTGTTTCTGTAAATTTTTTTTTATGGGAAGTGGACCCGGGACCGCCCTATTCGAAAATATCATATAAATGGCTGGCTTCACTTGAAATTTGGTATGTAGGTAGCGTTATGCTTAGGTTAAAGTATAGGATGATTTTTCTTCCGAGAAGTGGACCAGGGACCGATCTGTTCTAAACAATCGTATTTATGGCTCGAATTGCTTGAAACTTGGTATGTAGGTAGCTATATGCTAAGATTAATATATAGAATAAATTTTCTTCCGGAAAGTGGAGCGTTATGCTTAGGTTAAAGTATAGGATGATTTTTCTTCCGTGAAGTGGACTAGGGACCGATCTGTTCTAAACAATCGTATTTATGGCTCGAATTGCTTGAAACTTGGTATGTAGGTAGCTATATGCTAAGATTAATATATAGAATAAATTTTCTTCCGGAAAGTGGACCTAGGGCTGACTTATTCTAAACTATCGTGAAAACGGTTGAATTTACTTGAAGATTGATATGTAGGTAGCGTTTTCTTAGATCAAAGTATGGGATGATTTTTCGACCGGGAAGTGGACACCTAATGAAAAAACCAAAAATATTGTTTACCCTTTAGCATTAAGATAAATAAAAGTCCTTAAATGGTAAAATCTTATTCAGGTATTTTTTTTTGGCGTAGCAACGCACGCCGGGTATTACTAGTAAGAAATAATAGAAAAGTTCAAATCAAGTTTTTTTTAATAAAATGTGCAAATGTTTAAAGTCAGACCACTATAAGATAAAAATCTGTATTTCATATTTCATTCGCTAATATGCACTTGCCTCATTTTCATTCAAAATATATTTGGCTTGAAACTGTAATTGTTTTTCCTTGACGCGCGAAGATTTTGTCTCAGACTTCAGCGAGTTTTGTTATTTAAATTTTTTCATTATTCCTTATTATTATTTTTTTATTTATTATTATTTTTTATTTTTATTATATTTATTTATTCCAGCATTCTTTGAAATTTTTCACGTGCACCCCATAAAAAACCTTAATAATTTATTTTTCTGGCATCCTAGTAAGCAAAAAATCCAATCTCATTCACGGGGGGCTTAGACCCGAATTAACCTCTTAAACTTGCTAAAGTGAAAGTGTGCGCAAGTCAATTGAAATGAATGAATTGAATCTTTATTTAGTCAAAACTTAGCCTATTTATAGTAATTCTTAACTCTAACACAGACGTAAATATTCTTATTTACTAGATACATATTTACATCTATGTCTTACAAACTAAACCTAAGCAAGGCACACACTTGCCCACATGCACATGCATTCATATGTGCATAGCTCGGTACCTTACTCAAGGCATATGTCAGTGCAATCACTCATACTAATATATCTAACGTGGGACTGCGAGTGATGCAGTCACACACACATATGTATGTACACTAAGCATGGAGACGCTGGCAGTGCTGCCGCACATATCTACATATATAGGGCCAGCGTATACAATTGATACAACTCCATGACTTGTGCTGCTAATATACTTAGCGTGTGAAAATGTTTACGTTGCAGAATGTTTATCAAATCCACAGCTAGCCGCTTCGAAGTCAGCTTGTGACTTTGTTGTTGTTAGTGAGTTGCTCTGACATACTACACCACCCATCCTAAAAAAAATCGTGAATACATATGAACGATTTTAGAGCTGTGACATATTTAAGTGGTTTATTTTCTTTCTTTTGTACATTTCCGCAAATAATTTATGAGCATGAGTTTCATTTGATACTCTTAAGATTTTTATTGTTTGTTGTTTGTTTACAAAATTTTCTGTTGTGCCTGATAATCATGTTACAATTTTTTTTTCAATTTTGTTTGTTTTATTTTCAAGTGTTGTCGACTTGAATAACTCATGTTTTTAGATGTTTGTTTACTTATTCATCTGATACATTTTCTTTATTTGCAATTTGTTTTCTTTTGTACAATTTGCATAAGTGTCGGTTTTTGTTTATGACGTTAATTACTTAAAGCGTAAACAAAGTTTTATAGGTCGTAAAAAAAAATTTTATATTTGTAAATTTATAAGCTAAAATTTTAGGCAAAATGAAATTAATTTATTCAAATAGCTTAAGTCTATTTTTATGAATTATAATTTTCTTATTTTCTTTGCTTAAGGAGTTACTATTATTTAAATCTATGTTTTCTATATTGTATGGAATTAAACTATAATTATTTTTAGTATCGATATTTACTACTCTATAGGGGGTTAAAGTATAATTATTTTTACTATCAATATTTACTACTACATAGGGCCCTTTGTATCTACTATCTAACTTATGACCTGATTCATTCTTAACTAAAACTAAATCTCCTAAATTTATTTCTTTATACTGAATATTTTTGTCATAATAAATTTTTTGTTTTTCTTTGGCTTCTTTTACCAATTTATACGCTCTTAGTTGAGCTACTTGCAATCTATATTTGATTTCTTTCTCATATGCCTCATAGTTATAAACTGGGCTAATTGTATTTTCTTGTAAAAATTCGTATGTCAAGGGTATTTTTCCAAAAACTAACTCAAATGGGCAATAACCATGAACCGTAGATGGTGTTGTATTATAACAATATGCAAAATATTTTATATACTCATCCCAATCACTTTTGTTAGTGGAAATATAAGAACGGATATATTCATTAAAAGTTCTGTGGCTACGCTCAACCGTGCCCAAAGTCTGATGTTGATATGGGGTAGAAGTTCTGTGTTCAATTTTCAAAAGTTTACACAATTCTTCAAATACGCTGTTTTTGTATTCGGTTCCCATATCTGTTATGATTGTTTTCATACAACCATAAATCAAAATAAAATTTTCAAAGATTGCTTTGGCAACTGTTTTTGCGTGCTTACTCGCAATTGGGATTGCGATCAAGTATTTAGTAAGGTCACATACAATAGTGACCGCATATTCATTTCCATTTACCGATTGTGGCAATGGACCAATTGTATCGATTTGCACTGTATCAAACGCTTTCGTGGGCGTTTCAGTTATTATCATTGGTTCTTTCAAATTTTTATTTACTTTGTTTTTACTGCATTCAATGCACTTTTTGATATGAATTCTTATGTCATTTTTCATGTTTTTCCAATAATATTTCTGTTTTATTTTATTTGTTGTGCGATTGATTCCTGGGTGGCCACCATTAACAGGATCATCGTGATATTTTTGTAATATCTTTTTAATTACTTCCTTATCTGTCACGTGCACAACCTCCGGAGTTAATGCAATAGTTAAGTTTTTGAGAACCTTGGTACCAACTTCTTTAAATTTATCTACTCGAGTATAATTATTTTTAAACAATTTGTCTCCTAAGGACAACTGTATTTTATTTATTTTCAAATTGTCGGCCTCTTTCATTAGCCTGGCAAAGAATTGACCTAAATCAATCTTCGCCTCAACAATTGAATTATCATTAATAGATGAATTGCCGGCTTCATTTGAAAGCCTGGCAAAGGATTGACCTAAATCAATCTTCGCCTCAACAATTAAATCATTAATGTCTATTTTGCTACAAATTTTCTTTCCCTTTTTGAACTGCAGTTTCGGGGGGTCGAAAACGAGCTGAGCTAGCTTTTTTACTTCATTACTATTAAGCGCTTCATATATTTTAATGTTCTCTTCGTGACATTTTTCTTTGATGTTTTTATTATTGGAATTTTTATTATTGGAATTTTTATTAGTTTCCGATCGAGTCGTAACCCTCATTATTTGACATGCTTTTATTGACATTTCCTTTAAATCATTTATATTGATGCGTGAAAGCGCATCCGCTACATAGTTTTCTTTTCCAGCTATGTACTCCACCTCAAAGTCATATTCCTCTAATTCCAGTCGAACTCTAGTTAATTTTGATGAAGGGTTTTTCATCGAGAATAGGTATGTTAAGGGGCGATGGTCTGTTTTAATCAAAAATTTTCGGCCATAAACATATGGTCTAAAATAAGTTATAGCCCAATGGATTGCTGCCAACTCTTTTTCAATTGTGGCTTTATTGCTTTCACCTTTTGTGAATGCTCTTGACGCATAGGCAATTGGTAATTGTTTGCCTTCATATTCTTGACTAAGAACTGCGCCGCAGGCAAATCCACTGGCATCTGTTGTGATACAAAATTCTTTATCGAAATCTGGATATTGCAAAATATTTGGGTGTACCAATGCCTCCCTCAAATAGACAAAAGCTTTTTGACATTCCTCTGTCCACTCGAAAGAAACATTCTTTTTACACAATCTCGTTAAAATTCTAGAATGAGCTGCAAAATTGGGAACAAATCTTCTGTAATAGTTACAAAATGCGACAAATCGCTTAACTTCATCAGCACTTTTGGGTATAGGATAATTTAGAACAGTCTCATATTTACTTGGATCAGGTAAAATTCCTTTATTTGTGCATTTATGTCCAAGATAAGTAACTTCTTGGTTAAAAAATAAACATTTATCCGGATGTAATTTTAAATTATATTTTCTGCAAGTAGAAAATACATCTCTCAAATTTGTAATCATATGTTTTTCGGAGCATCCTAATACTACTAAGTCATCCATATATAGAAAAGCTTGAGATGGCTTAAGGCCTGCAAATGCTAGTGTCATCATTCTTTGAAATGAGTTAGGGGCCACTTTCAAACCATATGGTAATCTTTTAAAACGATATGTGCCATCCTCTGCCGTAAACGATGTGATGTCCCTAGAGTCTTTATGTAATTCAATTTGATGAAAACCAGACATTAAGTCTAGGCATGAAAAATATTTAGCTCTACCCAATTGATCTAGGATATCATCAATTCTTGGTAATGGAAATTTATCTGCAGTTAATTTTTTGTTTACTTGTCGGTAATCGACTACTAATCTCCATCTTTTATCATTTTTCCCTGGTAACGATTTTTTCGGTACCAGGAGAATTGGGCTATTATATTCTGACATAGACGGCTCTATTATGTCATCTTCAATTAATTTATTAATTTGCTTGTTAATTTCCCCTTTTTGAGCTTGAGGTAATCTATAATTTTTAATGTAAACAGGTGTGCTATCTTTCATGTGTAATTTTTGTTTATAAAAGTTATTAGCAGTAATTGGTTCGGTATCTAATGAAAATATATCAATAAATTCGGAGCATAATGTGTTAAGTGATTTACTAGCGAAAGGTGGGAAATTTTTATTTAATCTTTTTAATTTTTCCTTACTATTTTCTATTGGTTCTAATTTATTTTTTATTATTGCGTAATCATTTAAATTTTCTGTGTTGATATTAAAATTTTGAATGGTTGCATTTTTATCTGTTGTATTAATGACTCTAATGAAAGTTTGTTGTGAATTTACTAAGGTGTTTGCAACAAAAATGCCATCAGCTAATTTTTGATGAGGTATTAATAAATCAGAATTATTATTTTCAATATGGACTTGTCGGATTACTTCCGACCTTGCAGGTATTGTTATGCAATTAACAGATGGTCTGTTTGTCATTTCTATTATAATATTTTCAGGAAAATCATATGGACGTAGTATTAGGCTGTCCCCATTTTTACTGTAATCTAAAATACAATTATATTTTTTAATAAAATCAAGTCCCAAAATTCCATCGCAGGGAATTGGAAAATTATCTTCAACTATGTGAAATTTATGTGCTATTAGTAAGTAATCATCTTTTAAATCTGCCTTGACTGTTCCAAGAGTGCTTGTTAAACCTTGACCAATGCCCTTTAAATCAGTTTTTTGTGAATAATTAATTGTGACATTATTGTCAATTTGACCCTTTTTTATTATTGAGATATCTGCTCCTGTATCGATCAGGAGGGTTGAAATTGAGTTATTTAGCGTTGTTTTAGAGGATATATAACTATTTAGGTGTAAATTGAAAACATATAATTTTTTGTTTATTGAGGTGGAGTCTGTTGGTTTTCCTGTTGATTAACATTTCGCACTGTTGCTGTATTATTACGGTTCGAACCTCGGGATCCGAAGTTACGCCTCGATCTTTGATAATTTGATCGATTATTATTATTATTTGAATTATTATATCTTGTTGGGTATGTACGCCGCTGGTTATTTCTATAATTGTTAGGTTGATAGCCTCTACGGTAATTACCGCGAAAATAATTTTGTTGGCGTATATGAAGTAACGAGTTAGGGTTACCCGTTATTTCAGTGCAACTGTTGGTAAATTTTGACACTGCTTCATTCATCGTGTTGAACGTTCCAGCTTGCATAATTGTCTTTACTTTGTCATTGGAGCAGTTTTTACACATAGCTTTGACAGCTGTTTGTGTAGCATACTTAGTTGCGAGGTCTGTTGTTAGACCGTCAGATATGTATGCTCCTTCCAATGATTTTGTGAGCTTTTCAATTTCGGCAGTGTACTGATTTGCAGTTTTACTACGCTGTTGGATATTTAAGAGTTTTGCAGTCAAAACTTCTACTGACTCACCCTTTATTTTGCTCTTTAATGTTTGTTTAATTTCCTGTATGGTGGCTTCAGCACCTACGAAATTTCTGGCTGTGCCTTTAAGTTTTGTCTTTATCATGGATACTGCGACAGCCTCATGCGTTTCCTTGATTTGCTCCAGAATGTCAAGGGCATCCAAAAAACTGGATAAGTTTTCCGGTTTGCCATCGAATTCGGGCAATATCGAAGAAGCAGTTTTAATGAACGCTACCATTGTTTGCGCCATGGTTGTGTTTGTTTGGGAATTCTGGTCTGTGTGAGATACAATAGTTCTTGGATGAACTGTTTCTTTTGTTTCTTGTTCTCCCTCAGTATCTGACGCACCTTCGAACAACCAAGTGTCGAAATCGATATCGATATGTTGCTCGTAGGAGGTTGGTACTTCAACGTCAACGTTATACCTGGATAACGAGGATACCAATTTATCTCTAACGCTCGAAAATACCTGGTAGGCTTCTACCTGGTGAGCTTTTGTTAGAGTGTTATTTACCTTTCTTATGATTTTTCCAAGATTATTTAATGCTGACAGTAGAACATTTAAATGTTTCTTTACTGTTTCAGTTTTTATTTTTGTGTTTTTACATATACACTTATACGACTTTTCCGCGTTTATTTTCTCGTTAGTAAGTTCCTTTAAAATATCGTCCCACTTTTCCATTTATATTAAAATTTTTATTTATTACTTAAACTTTATTCAGATCGTCTGTTCGACTCTGGTATTTCTTTTTTAAAAATTTATTGTGGGCTGAATATATTTTGAGAAACAAACTGATACAAGTGCAGATCGTCACAATCAGGAGCAGGATTTTTATGAATTCTAAAGCTTCAGAATGGTCAATAATTTTAATGCTATTGACTACATTCGCATTTGGGGTATCTATTTTAGAAGTTTTTCCGCCCATACTGAACTTTTGATAAATATTTTTAATTTTCAGGGAAATATTTTCTTAGTTGTCTCATAATTTCCTCTTCTCTAGTGGTTGGGTTGAGCACATCTTCCATAGTTGGCTCTCTGGTCATTCCGATATCTTTCCAGAATTGTTTCAACCATTCAAGAGTTTGCTCATTAGTTAGTTCTTCATCCAATTCATGGTTAGATAGTTTTTTGGAAAAATCCCTGCGGGGTCTAGAAAAATTCCTCGGCATTTCGAATTCAAAATTGAAACAATTTTTCTTTTTACAAAATTTATTATTTTTTTTTTTTTTTTTTAAATTTTTTTTTTCTTCTTTTACAAATTATTTCAGTTTTCTCAACTGATGAATATTTTCTAAAATCTCTAATCTTTCATTATTAGTCATAGCCCAATTCAAAGTTCTATAGGCTATGGCTAATTCCCTTTTCTTCCGATACCTTTTTCCTGCACGAGTCTGTTTTTTCCGCTTTAGCGGTGGAGGAATTTTTGGTTCCTTTTTTTGTTTTTTCAGGTTGTTCCGCCGCCGATATTCTTCAATGGTTATCGGCTGCGGACCTTGTCTTATTGCTGTTGAGGTTTGAGGAACCTCTTCAGTGACTCTTGCTGATGTTTGGGGAACCTCTTCAGTGGCTCTTGCAGGATCCAGGTTATCGTTTTCGGCTTCCAATGCAAACCTTTCCCATTTGTCGAAAATGGAATCAAATTCCTCCTGGGAAATGTCTTGCATTGGGGTTTAGACAAAATATTTTATATTGGGAAACAAAAATTTATTTCAAAGGAATATATATGAAAACTTATTTTCTACCCTAAGCAGATATAAATCTGCTACTTGGCCGGCGCCGATATGACGCCGAAGAGTTCTAGGTAATATACAAAAAGATAATTTATTTAGTTACACTATCAATAATTGTATTAAGCACGTTCACCACGGATGCGTCTGGCCAATTGACTGTCTTTTAGCATAATTGTGACACGTTTAGCATGAATGGCTCACAAATTGATGTCCTCAAACAAACCAACTAAATATGCTTCACTTGCTTCTTGTAATGCCATAACAGCTGAACTCCGGAAACGTAAATCGGTTTTAAAATCTTGAGCAATCTCTCGCACCAAACGTTGGAATGGCAATTTATGAATCAACAATTCGGTGCTCTTCGGTTACTGTATCAGAACGTTTTCTTCACTCCAGTCTTCAACCGCACTGCTGGATTCTCGTTGGTCTGCTTCCTTTTGAATAGCAGTCCAACGAATAGTATCCAGCAGGATCAAGCCAGTCTGCTTCTTTTTAATTTAGCAGTCTGGCAGGATCGCCATAAAGTGAAAGTGTGCGCAAGTCAATTGAAATGAATGAATTGAATCTTTATTTAGTCAAAACTTAGCCTATTTATAGTAATTCTTAACTCTAACACAGACGTAAATATTCTTATTTACTAGATACATATTTACATCTATGTCTTACAAACTAAACCTAAGCAAGGCACACACTTGCCCACATGCACATGCATTCATATGTGCATAGCTCGGTACCTTACTCAAGGCATATGTCAGTGCAATCACTCATACTAACATATCTAACGTGGGACTGCGAGTGATGCAGTCACACACACATATGTATGTACACTAAGCATGGAGACGCTGGCAGTGCTGCCGCACATATCTACATATATAGGGCCAGCGTATACAATTGATACAACTCCATGACTTGTGCTGCTAATATACTTAGCGTGTGAAAATGTTTACGTTGCAGAATGTTTATCAAATCCACAGCTAGCCGCTTCGAAGTCAGCTTGTGACTTTGTTGTTGTTAGTGAGTTGCTCTGACATACTACATTGCCACTGGATGTGCTCGCAGACATTACGTAGCATAATTTTAGGCGCTTGACTTTCACCTATTATCCGGACTCTAATGATGATAATCGACTCCCTTTAAATTACGAAGAAGCTGTGTACCGCACCAGTGTTATCCAACCACAATTACCTTGAACCATTTTTAATACAATGTGATGCCAGTAAACTTGGAGTCGGGGCAGTTCTGGCTCAACGAAACAACGAGGGTATCGAGGTGCCAATAGCGTATTTCTCTCAGAAATTAAATAAATCGCAATCCAACTACAGCGTTACGGAGTTAGAATTAGTGTTGGGCTGTATCGATTCCAAAAGTACTCAGTACTCGATGCTGAAAAGTATCGACAGTACCCTATTCTTAAAAGGATCGATACTGAGTACTACTACTACTACTACTACTATTACTACTAAATACCCGAAATGTACTCAGTGTCTAACAACTACTAAGTAGTAATTACTATTTAGTAATACGAAGTATTCAATACCGAAAATGTACTCGATACAGAAAATGTACTAGATACAAATTCCACAAGTTTGTGGTGACGAATAATTCTTAATTTTGGTAATTGCCTAGTTTAGCTGTCAACTGCTAATAAATTAGCTAAAATTATGGTCAAAAAATCAAAAATTTACTCGGGTTCGATACCAAAATTGGGGCGGAATCCATGGTATTTATGTGGAGAACACCATGCTGAGTTCGCGGCCTTCGGCCGCGCTTATTTTAAATAACCCTGGGCTACGCCATCCCAAGGCCGGGAGGTTGCCTGAACCGTGGTAACGTGCCACGGTACGCATTCTCTCGAACGTTTTAGGTACAGCCTAATAAAATTACAACAACCACATGAAAACTTGCAACTTTGATTGCAAATATCTCTCAAAGAGGCAAAATATTAATTCGGATTCGTGATCCTGAGGCCAAACTCCGTCTTTTGAGCCCCCTTCCATAATTTTAGATAATTTATTAGCAGTTGACAGCTAAACTAGACAATTACCTTAATTTTATATAAAGGGGTTAAAGGAATACAAATACCAAATAATTATAAAAACATAGTTTTATTAAAAACGTTTGACGCAACGAGGTGGTGTAGCATTACATAAACACATCGCCCTTTTACTTTAATTGTCATGTGCACATAAATAACGTATAAACAAATATGAATGAACACAAACAACATTCTACCCAAATCAGTTACATTGAACTCAGCGGGAGGATCTTGTTACACTTGTGCGAACGGTCAAAGACACCGCCAAAGTCAGTCGCAATGCCCAACTGATCAACCACGTCAGTTTGCCAAGGCGACTAACATATTAATATATTTATTGCAACCATATGTTGACTCAGCATATTTTAGAGTTATGCATTATAGTTTTTAGGTATTAGTAATATACACATATGTAGGTACACGTTTTAGTTCGTAAATAATTTGTAAGTATTAGTGTAAGAATTTAGTGTAAAAGAAAGTGTAATCAATAAAGAAAAGCGATCATTGACCAAACTTCAAACGTTTTATTTAATTTGCTATATGGCGATCCCGCCAGGCTTTTAAATAATAAAAAACAATTTACCCGGCTCTACACAGCGATATCGCTAGCCATTGTTAATAAAATAACTAAGCTACTGCACTATAGATTTAATTAAAACATATGCGCTTATTAAATCATCTACACATGGAGAAAATTTTGATGCAGAACCTGGCAACAAAGACGCAGCACAGCAAATGTTTTCGGAAGAACTTATTTCCTGACTAAAATATGGCATAACTACAGTATACGGACAATTCCAATATCAAAGGAAAACAGCAAAAGTATGGTGGTAATATAACAGATAACAAATGTTTCCTTGAGAAGGCAGCAACAATACCAGCGCATAAGGGTTGAATATTTCAACGTAACAATGTGGTATATGGAAGGCCACATATGGTGATATTACATAAAGGCATCACAAAATCATCTCGCCTGTTGCAAAGGCAGCAACAATATCAGCGCATAAGGGTGGAATATTTCAATGCAATAGACCACAAATTGGTGAAATTAGAGGTAGTGGAGCAGTAAGAATCCTACGAAATCAATATCGTTGGCAGCAAGAATGACAGCGTAAGGTAGAATTAAAAATTAAAAATTACAAAAAAAAATCTCTTTAGAAAACTCTGGCACGCCTTATGGTCGCCATCCAAATAGCAGTAATTTGCATAGGGGTAAAGCTTAAAAATTAAATAACTTTGCTACTAACTCAGATAAGAGATTAAAAATACAAGAAAAAAATAGAAATTTTAAAGACATCAAAAGAGAAAAAAAAAGATTGAGTAAATTCAAACGCCTTTGTTAAAATCAGACATAATTTAAATTGCTTAAGAAAATTTTGGTTATATATAGGAATGGGTAGAGAACCTACAATGGAAGATTTATTATATCCTTCCACATTAGTAGAAGAAGTAAATAGATTGATAAGTAAAGTAAAGTCTGAAAATAAATTTTAATTAAAAACTGTAATTTAAAAGACAAATTTATGAATAAAAAAATTTGAGTTCGAAAAATTTTACTATTAAATTTTAAAATGGCATGGTGGAAAACCGCATTGAAACCTCTGAAGATAAAATTAACGAAAATAAAATTGCCAAATTTGAAACACACCCAATTATAGAAGATAAAGCAGAAATCTCTGATAAATGTTTGGTAATTTTTATATGCGTAAGTTCATTTTTAATTGTCACAATAATAATTCTAATAAAAAAATTATATAAAGAACAAATTGAGACAATTGAATAATGTCCAAGAACGCATCTAATTGGCAAGAAATATATGACAAATTAAATGAAGAAAAAGCAAAAGTTGGCAAATCATATAAATGTATTAATAAAAGTATTCCCATAACAAGAGAAACTATAGTTAAACATTTAAATACAATTCTGGAAGCTCTTAACAAAATTAGACTGGTGATCAATGCGGGAAAGCGCATACTTACCGTAGAACACCAAAAAGAAGCTTACCAATTTTTCTCGACAGTTCGAGACAAACTAGTCGCTGCTCTAGCCAAACACAATATCGATTTTGATGTACCAAATACAACAAAAGAAGAAATTCAAATAGATTTTTTATCACTTCTACCTGAACGCGTTCCTAGCCGAACCCCCTCACCTTCATCGGTGGAAAAATTTAAAATAAATATCCCAATAATAAAGATCACAATGCCACAAACTGTAGTAGAATTCATTAAAACTGCTTCGTCAATATTACCAGAGTTGCTGGTAAACCAGAAAATCTACATAGTTTCCTGGATGCACTCGATATACTTAAGCAAATCAAGGATACACACGAGGCATTGGCCATTACCATGATAAAAACAAAGCTGAAAGGTACAGCAAGGAATTTTATTAGTAATGAGTGCACGATCGAAAAAATAAAAAACAAATTAAAAACCGCAAGAAAGGGTGAATCAGTGGAAGTTTTAACCGCTAAACTACTGAACATCCAACAGCGTAGCAAAACTGCTAACCAATATACTGCGGAAATTGAAAAAATTACAAGGTCATTAGAAGGAGCATATATCTCTGATGGATTAAACCCAGACTTATCCATGAGATATTCAACACAGGCAGCAGTTAAGGCCATGTGTAAAAACTGCTCTAATGACAAGGTCAAGATGATCATGCAAGCAGGAACGTTCTCAACAATGAACGATGCAATCTCGAAATTCACTAACAGTTGTACCGAAATCACTGGCAGCTCAAACACGATTTTAAATGTACGACAGCAAGATCAGTACAGGAGTAGTTTCCGTGCAGGTTACCGTAGTAACAACTATGGAAATTACCGAAATCGGAGATTCAGACCACAACCGAGATATAACAATAACTCGAGGTCGTACAACAACAATAATAACCGGAGAGGATCACAAGCCCAAAACGGCAATAGATCCTACAACCAGAACCGTAATGTGCGCGCCATAACCGAAACGGAAAACCAAGAAACTCCACTTCAAAATTAACAAAAAGAAAAATATGCGTACTTAATCTAAATTTAAACAGCTATATATCTACAAGGAAGGTTATTAGACAAATTAAAATAAATACAAATAACAAAAATATTTTCATACCACACCAACAATTATCCGAAGGCATTTATATTGCAAACACTATTACAAATAACGAGCAAACTTTCGTTAGAATTATTAACACGACACATAACAACACAACTATTCAAAATTATAAAATTAATACCGAAAATTTAGACGATTATACACTAATTAAAGCTAACACAGATAGTAAAAGTTGCACAGATACAGAAAAATTAAACAGACTAACCAAAAATTTTCCAAATTTTTTTAAAGCTCAATTAACATCACTTTGCACAGAATTCATAGATATATTTGCACTGGAAGCAGAACCAACTACTTCTAATAATTTTTATAAACAAAAATTATATATGAAGGATGACAACCCCGTTTATATTAAAAATTATAGATTACCCCAAACACAGAAAGGAGAAATAACCAAACAAGTAAAACGGGTTGTGCGCTGGGTTTGGGACCCGCCACGTAAAAACCAATTCCAATGAAAAGAACAAAAATCAAGCCTCGGATGAGAACCCCCTTTAATGTTGACGACCCGGCAAAACGAACACAGGATAATGAGAAGGATATTAGGGCATGTACCTGGAATGTCCGGACCCTTTCAAGGGATGGTACCGCTGCCCGACTGGTTGATGTCCTCGTTAACGCAAAGGCTGACATCACCGCCCTGCAGGAAATGCGATGGACGGGACAAGGAAAGACGACCATCGGACCTTGTGACGTATACTACAGTGGCCAGACACGCGGCAAAGCGCGTGGTGTAGGATTCGTGGTGGGAAAGAGACTTCGCCGCCAAGTACTAGCGTTCACCCCCGTGGACGAGCGTCTCGCTGCGATCCGCATCAAAGCGAAATTTTTCAACATAATATTTATCTGCGCCTATGCGCCGACTGAGGAGACGGACGACGCAGAGAAGGACTCCTTCTACGATAAACTTGAACAGACTTATGATCGCTGCCCCCAACATGATATCAAAATCGTGCTCGGCGACTTTAATGCGAAGGTGGGCAAGGAAGGAGTCTTTGGTCCAACAGTTGGAAAATTTTGTCTCCATGATATAACATCCCCCGACGGCACTAGGTTGATTGATTTCGCCGCTGCTCGCAATATGGTCATCAGTAGTACCAGGTTCCAGCATAAACGAATACACCAAGCCACATGGCTGTCTCCTGATCAAAGAACAAGAAACCAGTACGGAAGCACAGTAACGGAAGGAAAGTTTGACGTCGAGAAGCTGCGCACGACACAGACAGCTGACAATTTCTCCACTCGACTCTCACACCTGCTATCGGAGAGCAATCCTCGACCTAACGATGCAACCGAGCAATGGAAGCATATCTCTCACTCATTACGCACCGCCGCTGAGGCCACTATAGGGTTCCAGCGAGCCCGCAAAAACAACTGGTACGATGAGGAATGCATAATGCCTCGGACAAAAAGGACGCTGCCTACAGGGAGACGTTGCGAACGTGCGCAACCCGCAGTGTGTGGCAACGCTATAGTGAGGCAAAGAAGGAAGAGAGACGCCTTTTCAGAAAAAAGAAACGTGAGGCCGAAAGGCGTGAGTGTGAGGAGCTTGAGATGCTGGCTGACAGGAATGATGCCCGAAAATTCTATGAAAAGATCCGGCGGATGACGGAAGGTTTTAAGACCGGGGCAAGTTCCTGTAAGGACAATAATGGCGACCTGGTAACCGACGTACAGAGTGTACTTAAATTATGGAGGGAGCACTTCTCCTCACTGCTAAATTGCGAGGGAGACGTCGAACCCGATACCCCAATCCCTGACGATGGAAAAGTCGTCCCACCACCTGACTATGATGAAGTGAGGATAGCTATATCCCGGCTCAAAAACAACAAAGCGCTGGAAAAGACGGACTACCCGCCGAGCTGTTCAAACACGGAGGCGAAGAGCTGGTAAAAAGCATGCATCAGCTCTTATGCAGAATATGGTCAGACGAGTGCATGCCTCCAGATTGGAATTTAAGTGTGCTCTGCCCAATCCACAAGAAAGGCGATCTCGCTAACCGCACCAACTACCGCGGAATCAGCCTTCTTAATATCGCATATAAGGTTCTTTCTAGCGTATTGTGTGAAAGACTGAAGCCCATCGTAGACAAGCTGATTGGACCTTATCAGTGTGGCTTTAGACCTGGTAAGTCCACCATCGACCAGATTTTCACGATACGCCAAATCCTGGAGAAGACCCATGATAAAAGAATCGACACACACCATCTCTTTGTCGATTTCAAAGCCGCTTTTGACAGCGCAAAAAGGAGTTGCCTGTATGCCGCCATGTCTGAATTTGACTTCCCTGCAAAGCTTATACGGCTTTGCCAAATGACGTGGAGCAATACTAACAGCTCCGTCAGAGTCGGGAAGGACCTCTCTGAGCCATTTGAAACCAAACGAGGCTTCAGACAGGGCGACTCCCTTTCGTGTGATTTCTTCAACCTGATGCTGGAGAAGATAATTCGAGCAGCAGAGCTAAACCGCAATGGTACAATCTATTACAAGAGCGTGCAATTGCTGGCGTATGCCGATGATATTGATATCATTGGCCTTAACAACCGCGCCGTAAGCGCTGCCTTCTCTGGACTGGATAAAGAAGCGAAAAAAGTGGGTCTTGCGGTCAACGAGGACAAGACGAAGTATTTGCTGTCATCAAAGAAAGAATCGGCGCACCTGCGCCTTGGCAGCCACGTCACTGTTGATAGTTACAAATTTGAAACTGGAGTATTTGAGAGAAAAGTTCTCCGGAAGATTTATGGTCCTTCCCGTGATGCCGACGGCATCGAAGGAGATTTAACGATGAGCTGTACGAGCTTTACGCAGATCTGACCATAGTCCAGCGAATTAAAGCCCAAAGGCTCCGCTGGCTGGGTCACGTCATGCGAATGGACAAAGAAGCTCCAGCCCAGAAAGTTTTCCAATCGTCACCCGAATTCGGCAGCAGAGGAAGGGGGAGGCCTCGACTGAGATGGAAACAACAGGTGGAGGATGACTTGAACTCCCTTGGGGTTTCCAATTGGCGTCAGTTATCGCTAAAAAGGAATGACTGGCGTGCTTTGATAGGCGACGGCCAAAATCGCTTAGGCGGTTAAGCGCCAATAAATGATGGTTGTTGACTACAGACAAGTTAATAAAAAATTAGCAGCAGATAAATTCCCACTCCCAAGAATTGGTGACATTCTAGATCAACTTGGAAGAGCAAAATATTTTTCATGCCTAGACCTTACGTCAGGTTTTCATCAAATAGAATTACACCCACACTCTAGGGACATTACTTCATTCACTGCCGAAAATGGCACATATAGATTCAAAAGATTACCATATGGATTAAAAGTAGCTCCAAATTCATTCCAACGAATGATGACATTAGCATTCGCTGGCCTTAAACCATCTCAAGCATTTCTCTACATGGATGATTTAGTTGTATTAGGTTGTTCAGAAAACCATACGCTAAAAAATTTAAGAGACTTGTTCTCTACATGTAGAAAATACAACCTAAAATTACATCCAGATAAATGCCTATTTTTCAGCCAACAGGTAACTTACCTAGGACATAAATGTACAAACAAGGGAATATTACCCGACCCAAGCAAATTTGAAACAGTTCAAAATTACCCAGCGCCAAAAACTGCGGATGAAGTTAAGAGATTCGTAGCTTTCTGCAATTACTACAGAAGATTTGTACCGAATTTCGCGGAACACTCACGAAAACTAACTAGGCTTTGCAAAAAGAATGTTTCCTTCGAATGGATAGAAGAATGTCAAAAAGCTTTTGTCTATTTAAAGGAAGCATTAATTAGTCCATAGTACAGCGAATTAAAGCCCAAAGGCTCCGCTGGCTGGGTCACGTCATGCGAATGGACAAAGAAGCTCCAGCCCAGAAGGTTTTCCAATCGTCACCCGAATTCGGCAGCAGAGGAAGGGGGAGGCCTCGACTGAGATGGAAACAACAGGTGGAGGATGACTTGAACTCCCTTGGGGTTTCCAATTGGCGTCAGTTATCGCTAAAAAGGAATGACTGGCGTGCTTTGATAGGCGACGGCCAAAATCGCTTAGGCGGTTAAGCGCCAATAAATGATGATGATTATGATTAATTAGTCCAAAACTTTTGAAATACACAGATTTCGATAAATAATTCTGCATAACAACAGACGCTAGTGGGTAGGCTTGTGGGGCAGTCCTTAGCCAAGAACATGATGGCAAACAGTTACCAATTGCTTACGCTTCCAGGTCCTTCACAAAAGGTGAAACCAACAAAGCCACAATAGAAAAAGAACTGGCCGCAATCACCCATTAACATACCTATTTTCAATGAAAAGTCCTTCATCTAAGCTGACGCGGGTAAGATTAGATTTAGAAGAGTACGATTTTGAGGTGGACTATATAGATGGTAAAGAAAATCATATCGCGGATGCATTATCCCGCATAACTATTACAAATTTAAAAGATATGTCAGTGGAACCAAGTAAAATATTAAAAATAACAACAAGATCAGCAGCTAAAAAGACCAGTAATAAAATTGAAATTAAAGAAAGTCACAAAGAGAACCCCAAAATTTACGAAGCGCTAAATAAATTTGAAGTAAAAGGACATGTCGAGCTCGTTTTCAATCCTCCGAAATTACATTTCAAAAAAGGAAAGAAAATTTGTAGCAGTTTTGATACAAGCAACCTAATTGTTGAGGATAAGATTGACTTAGGACAATTCTTTACCCGACTCGAACGAGAAGCCGGCAATTTAGGACTTGTACAAGTACAGTTGTCCTTAGGGGACAAATTGTTTAAAAAGAATTATACTGCAGTAGGCAAATTTATAGAAATGGGAAATAAAGTTCTCAAAAAGTTAACAATCGCTCTAACCCCAGAGGTTATATGTGTGACAAATCCCGGGAAAATCAAAGAAATTCTGCACAAATATCATGACGATCCTATTAGTGGTGGCCACCCAGGAATAAATCGCATGACTGATAAAATCAAGCAGAAATATAGCTGGCTGAATATGAAAAATGACATACGAAAATATGTAAATAACTGCATACACTGCAAGAAAAATAAAATTAATAAACATATCAAAGAACCAATGACAATTACGGAAACACAACAACGGAATCGAATATGCAATTACCATTATATGAGATCTAACCAAATATTTGGTAGCGATTCCAGTTCCAAGCAAACATGCAACAACGGTCGCTAAAGCCATATTCAAGCATTTCATCCTGATTTATGGCCAAATGAAAACAATTTTAACAGACATGGGCACAGAATACAAAAAAGGCCTGTTCAAGGAACTGTGTAAATTGTAAAAATTGAGCTTAAAACTTCTACACCGTACCATCACCAGACTTTGGGTACTGTAGAACGCAGTCACCGGACATTCAACGAATATATGCGTACATACATATCCAGTGACAACGACGATTGGGATGAATACCTCAGGTATTTCGCTTATTGTTACAATACAACGCCATCAACAACACATAATTATTGTCCTTTCGAACTAATATTCGCAAAACAACCACCAAGTTATGAATTTTTGAAAGAAGATAAAATTAGCCCGGTATACAACCATGAGGCATATGACAAATAAGTAAAATGCAAACTTCAAATAGCACAGAAAAGAGCAAGAAAACTAATTCAAGAAGCTAAAGAAAAGCAAAAATCAAATTATGACAAAAATAGCTATAGTAAGGAAATTAAAATAGGAGACTTAGTATTAGTTAGAGAAGAGGCCTCCCATAAGTTAGAGAATAGATATACAGGGCACTATAAAGTTAAAACCATTGATAAAAATAACAACTATACTTTAATTCCACATAGTATAGGAGATAGCACTAAAAACAAAAAGGAAATCGTAATCCATAAGAATAGGCTTAAACCAATTTAAAACCTTTAAAAATAAGCATGGCAATTCATCCATAATAATTTAGTAATAACAGCAAAAATAAGCATGACACCTTATCCATAATAATTTAGTAATAACAACAAAAAAAAATATATACACATAAGCATTCCAATTTACTCAATCTAATATACGGCACAAGCCGTATACAAACAAACACAAAACAATGGTAACAAGGTCCTAAAATAATTAAAATTTTGTCAACCCAAACAGACATCAAGCGGTTCATTGAATAAGTAAAATAGATATATATAGTTGACTAAAAATATATATATCTATTTTTTTTAAGAGGGAAGGTGTAGCATTACATAAACACATCGCCCTTTTACTTTAATTGTCATGTGAACATAAATAATGTATAAACAAATATGAATGAACACAAACAACATTCTACCCAAATCAGTTACATTGAACTCAGCGGGAGGATCTTGTTACACTTGTGCGAACGGTCAAAGACACCGCCAAAGTCAGTCGCAATGCCCAACTGATCAACCACGTTAGTTTGCCAATGCGACTGACATATTAATATATTTATTGCAACCATATGTTGACTCAGCATATTTTAGAGTTATGCATTCTAATTTGTAGGTATTAGTAATATACACATATGTAGGTATACGTTTTAGTTCGTGAATAATTTGTAAGTATTAGTTTAAGAATTTAGTATAAAAGAAAGTGTAATCAATAAAGAAAAGCGATCATTGACCAAACTTCAAACGTTTTATTTAATTTGCTATAGTGGTATTAAGTTACATAGGTAAATACAATAAAGGTAACAAAAAAATATATACATATATGTATATTTTAGTACTTCATACAAAATGTGTGTGACATGTACATTAAAAAATAAACAACAACAAAAAATACAACTTTTTTTTAAATGTTTTTCAAAAACACTTCATATGAGAGGAGGTACGTTGTGGTATCACACTTTAAAATCCGACAATAAATGCCGAAGATATAAAAGTGTCAAAATGTGCCCATATATTATTGTTAGCAGTATCATTATCTGTGGATTCATTTGAAAACGTTTCATCCGATTCAATCATTTGCCTCCTTGGTAGTAATGCGGTTAATTCAGCATATAATGTTATTTTAACCGCTTCTGCATTGAATTCGGTCTCAAAGCCAATTATTTTGAAGCGAGGATCCAAAAAACTAGCTTTTGCGACAATAATGTTTGTGAGAAAATGAGACCAACGGCGTTCACTTCCTTCTAAAAGCGCTTCTTTCAACGATCGACCACATTCTGTTGTAGGATTAATTCCGATCAACGTGTGTTGTAAGCTTATTACCAATGAGATAACTTGGGACAATGTGGGATATTTTTCACCTGCAGGAATTGCATAATAACTATTAAAAAGTATACAAATTTTATTTTTTTCTATATATGTACATTAGAGCGTATCACGGTGTATGGAGGAAAAAAAGTTGAAAATGTTCCCCCCAGTTTGAACACTTACCTTATGAGGTTTTCAAAAAAATATTTTTTTAATTTTTTTTCACCCTGTAAAAACAGCGAATTTTGTTTTTTCTATAATTTCTATATTTCTCGTTCGATTTTCAAAAGTGATAAATTTAAAGAAAGGTATTCACCAAGGCAAGATTTCATCCATAGATACTTTTAGCCCTTCGTGCCAAGTTCAGTTTTTATTCTATTTTTACTAAAATCAATACCCTGTATTTGAAAAATTTTTTTTCCGGAAAACTAAGAAAAAAAGATTGTTACCTGCATGTTATGAGGAAATAAATGTAATGCACTTATGCTAAATCTTTCCTTGACTACTACGTGAACAAATCGCTCAGTATTTTGAGAATGGCATTTTTTTTAAATAATGTTAATATGAGACTTTTATGAAATAAATAATGACACGTGAATGACATTTAAGTAGACACTTGATTCACCACTACTAATTTTTTTTTAATACAGGGTGTTGGTTTTAGTATAAATGAAATAAAAACTGAACTTGGCATGAAGGGCTAAAAGTTTCTATTGATGAAATATTGCCTTGGTGAATACCTTTCTAAAAATGTATCACTTTTGAAAATCGAACTAGAAATATAGAAGTTATAGAAAAAAACAAATTTCGCTGTTTTTTCAGGGTGACAAAAAAATTTAAACAAATTTTTTTGAAAACCTCATAAGGTAAGTGTTCAAATTGGGGGGAACATTTTCAACTTTTTTTTCCTCCATACACCGTGATACGCTCTAATGTACATACCGGACAATGTGGTAGTCAGCGATTCATATAATTTCAGAATTGGAATTATATCCTTCAATAAAAACCATTCCGTTGCATCTAAGGAATCTGGCGCAGTCGGCATACTTGAAATTGCAACTGATAACGAGTCTTGTATTTTCACTAGTCTCTCGGTCATTATCAATGAGCTATTCCAACGTGTTGGGCACATTTGTCCGTAGTAACAGTCAAAACTTTGTCGTATTAAATCCCAGAAGAATTTATTCATGCGCTTCTGTAAACTTCATTTTTGATGCGCTACCCTTTCCCTTCCAAAAACGCAAAAGATAGACATTTAGCAAAGTGCTCCGTATTCGCTACCTAACATTTTGTTTTATTTTCATTTCGAGTCCAGCAGTCGAAGATTTAGATTTTTGCAGGTGCGTGTTTGTCGCGATTTCATTTATTAATAAAAATAGATAAATAAATCTTAATATTGTTATAAAATAAGTGCGATGTTTATGAAAATATAAACTAAATTGGAAATTTGGCAAAAACTTAAAAATCAGATTGGTTAAGCTTCCACCGAATAAAATATAGCAGTGGGAGCTTTTCAGAATAAAAGAAACTCTTGCTGGCTTGGTTTTTATCATATTTTTATCTTTTTGAAGGTGAGTAGAGTGAATTTCAGTTGAATCCGTTTTGCTATAAATCCCATTTGCATTTTAATTCTTGTATTGAAAATTAATTTTGCAGAGCACACCTTGCATCAAAAACCACACATTGCGTCGTAGTTTGGCTTTTTCTAGGTGAGCAAATAGCATTCTATAAGTGCCGCATGGAATAAATCTCATTGCACCACATATCATGAAATTTTAATTTTGCAGAGAACTACTTGCATCAGACAGGTAAAATGATTTATGCGTGTTTGGGCTATAGCAAAAGGCCCGCGACTTGTAGCCAAAGAATTGAATAGTATCATAACCGTAGATGAGGAAGCCTCAAAAGATTCAACAAATCCCCCTGAATTATGCACAGATAAAGAAAATTCCGATGCCAGTGAAATTATTGTTCCGGAAAATGCAGAATTTGAGATGCTTCCTATGGAACCGCCATTCAATATTGTCACGGAATTTAAGGAGCCGCTGCTGAAGATATACTTCATTTGTTAAAAAATCTGGCCTTAATGTCCCTAATTCAACAAGTGGTCTTTTTGAAAAACAAGCTGTTCAGACGCGTGTAGTAAAACCTGGGGAATATTTTCATTATGGGATAGAGGAGGGCATTAAAAACCACCAAACACATCAAATTTAATAATTCTTCCGTTCAAAACGATTGAAGAGATTAAGTCTGCAGACAAAATTTTATCACAGTACTCTCGAGATGAATTGGTTTTGCCCAACGTTAACCTCTTCATATCACAACTTTTAGCTAAATAGGTATTTAATATAATTTTAGGTCGCATATGTACGCACTACTGTGGGAGTTACTCCAAGAGAAAAATTGTTCCCTTCTTATTTGCTGAATCTACTCTGCCTTTTATTAACTGGGATGGTCGTCACCAAAGATTTTTAATCAAATCGTTATAGTTTTTCAATGAGATTGCTTTTCGTAAGCATAAATTTCCACAAATATGTATTTAACGTCAAAACTTTACTTCCATTTAACAGGTGCAGTTATGGATTTTTCTAAATTTGTCAGTGAAATGCGAAAGGGGTTCCGATCCGCGAAAAACAAAATGTATAAAAGCAAATCCAACCAGTAATATTTTCTTTTGTAATACATACATATGTAAACTAAACTAAAACTAGAATTATTTATTTTTGGCATCTGAAAGTCAACTTTATTCATATTTATTCCATTTAAGTTAAAAATAAATATACATTAGCATAATGTAATTTAATGAATTGCAGTGTACTTATGTAAAATGAAAAGACAAAACAGAACTTGAAGCATAAACTTAAGTATTTTTATGTATTTATTTTCACCATTTCTTACACTTATATATCTCATTAATCTATTTTTTTTTATTGATTAAACAAAAGACAACTCTAAATTCTTCGCTAACCGTAAGAAATTAAAGGTTTGTGTACTAAAAATTAATTTAAATATACACTAAGCTTATGTTCATTTAAACAATTCATATCCTTGTTCTTATTCAACTTCGTGTCGTAAATAGAAAAGCAGTTTTAAGAGGTGAGTGCAGTTCGCAAGAAAACACTCAAGAAATTTTTCTATTTTTGCCCTGCAACCCAAATTTAACGTTGTTTGAATTTTTAAGTTTGTAACTTTTTGTAAGAATTCACTTTATAAAATGGTTTTCAATATAACGTAAGATTTGGCCACTAGGTCTAAAATAAAAAAGTACCTTGAGCGATTTCCTGCGAATTCTATTTAGCTCAATACGGGGACCCCAATGCGCATCTGCCTCTCATTATTATATGCCAAAAAAGATGCGCCTCTAGGCCGCAGTACTAGTTGCATCACTGCTGCATTATTGGTTGCTTATTTGAGGCGCATCCTTCACGCGACTCGTGAAGCGTTCTACCTGCGCAACATTCATAAGAAAGTGATGCGCCGATTTCCAATGACATGCCAATGTTAAAAGAGGTGTAATGTGCTACATAAACGATGCGCTTCATTGCATCTACGAAGCGCTGCTAAAGCGCCTCCGATGCGGGGATACATCAGTGAGGGCGTTGGCGATATTTGAGGCAGTGTGGGATCCAATTACCTCGTTTGTTTTTAACGCATATGTGTGCAACTTCTCTAGGTATATAAAGTGGCACTTTACGGTGATATACGACGCAGACGAATCTGAAGTCCACATATCAGTTGCCACGGCAACGTTGTTGACACTCGACAAAATGCTTTTAAGCTCGGCTACCGACTCGTTCTATAAATTGGGCAATAACCGAGTTGTTAATTGTTTTCTGGAGGGTAGCGTGTAAAGCTCGTTTAGAGCTTCAGTGTACTCTCGGAAACCTTCGCCTTCGACAATTGACAAAGGCTGATAGTCTTTGGTCACGGGTTTAACCGCTTTTGGTTAATAAATTCAATTTTCTTTTCCGTAAGCTCGTGCGTCTGACAGCTTTGCAACTTAAACTGGCGTGGTCACTTTGAGTAGCCGCTTTTGAACATGTTGTTGTTGTTGTTGCTGCTGTGGTTGTTGTAGTTGTTGCAACTGTGGCTGTTGTAGTTGTTGCAGCTGTGATTGTTGTACTTCTTGCTGCTGTGACTGTTGTAGTAGTTGTTGTTGGACCTAACCTTGCCGTTGTTGTCGTTGCCGTCACATCTATTAATATGCTATGATTTTTTAACTATTGATCCAACTTACCTGGAGCTGGAGTATCAACAATAACAATTATTTCCTCTTCTGAATGGTTTTTATTTTGCATTTCCAGCAGCTGCACTGGATGAGCGCGCTGCAAATGCTTCTTTAGATTTGTCGTATTTCCATTATGTTAGAAATCATTTTTGCATATGTAACACCGAGCCAATGCTCCACTTTTCTTAAAATATTCCCACACACTAGATTTGAGCTTCATTTTTCAACAATTTACTTTTTGTGATTATTATTGTAATGCTTGTTCGCAAGAAATGCCGAGATACTAGATTTGACAAAAAGTACCCGATACTCTTAAAGTACCCGATGCTTAAAAGTATCGATACCAAGGTAGTAACTACTCAAAAGTACTCGTTAGAATGTCTGGGCGTAATTTTAAGTTTAAAAAAGTTTAGGGCATACGTGGAGGGTCAGGAATTCACGATTATTACGGACCATGCTAGCCTGAAATGGTTGATGCGGCAGACGGACCTGTCTGGAAGGCTGGAACGTTCGTCATTGAAGCTGCAAGGATGATTGGTTCAAGTTAAAAATAGAACATCGAAAAGGCAGCCAAAATGTCGTTCCTGATTGTCTGTCCAGACAAAATTTTGAAGACGTCCGGGAAAAAGTCGGTGCGAAGTTAGTTGAATGGAGGTCCGTCTACTTGTCCGCCTTGATGCGTCAGATTTTACGTCCTAGGAGTCTGAAAAGCTCAAAAGACATATTAAGGAAAACAAGGATCGCCTACCTGATTTGCAAATAGTTGGGAATCATGTCTATTAACGCACCGAACTCGCCGATGGTAACCCTGAATACGAGTCTTTTATTTGAAAACTGTGGATACCACAAAGTTTAACCCACGAAGTTTTGTTAAATGCCCACATACCTCCAAACAAGTGCCATGGTGGGATAGCCCAAACCTTGGAGCGCTTGAAGAGAAATTTTTTTTTGGCCGAATACGACAGCCGACGTAAAACATTATGTCACTAGCTGTGAAGTGTGCTCACAAAGCAAGGCCCCAAATACTGTCTTACGGCCGCCCATGTCTGCCCAATACGTTGTTCAGCGTCCCTTCCAAAGGCTATATATCTGCTCGACCCCTACCCCAGGTCAAAACAAGGCAATACCGGTATATTAATTGTGTTGGATCACCAAACCAAATATCCCATTCTGAAAGCCTTAATAAAGTTTAACGCTGCACCAATTTGTATCTTTTTAAGGGAAACCGTGTTTCCAATATTCGGAACGCCAGAAATAGTCTTGACCGACAGTGGTAAGCAGTTTAAATCGGTTGTTTTCAACAACTTGCTAACTGAGCGCGGAATCCGACATATCTACACGGCTCTGTACAGGCCTCAAGCAAACGCTAGTGAGCGCGCGAACCGTTCGATCATAGCTTGAATAAAAGCATACATACAAAAAGACCAAACAATCTGGGACAAATATCTGGCAGGCATTGGTGAAGCCCTCAGAAGAGCTTACCATCAAACCATTGGCTACTAACCCTACTATGCGGTGTTTGGGCAGCAGATGGTTTCACACGCAATGGAGTATGAACTCTTAAGGCAGCTGAATACGTTAGATGAAACTATCTTGGACAAATCGGACCGGCTGAAGCTCATACGGAAAAGCCTCACTGAAAATATAAGCAAGTCACTTGAGGCATCTGCAAAACGATATAATCTCCGGAGCTCAACTAAAACGTACAAGATAGGAGACTGGGTATACCGTACAAACTTTGTACAAAGCGAAGCGAGTAACAAGTTTTGCCCAAAATTCGTACCCAAGTTCATTAAAGCAAGGGTTATATGAATTAAAGGAAACTGCATTTATGAATTAGAAGACGAAATTACCGCCAAGCGCCAGCTCTACTATCAAAAAGACATTCAAAGCAGCAAAATCTGAGAAATGAAAAAAAAAAATTTCAAACAGGTGCTTGGATCTTTGCTCTTATCCACGTTTAGTTTAAGTGGGGGGTGTGTACGGTTGTACATTTATTCAAGCCAGCTTCCTATTTGAGAAAAAAAAAATAAATAAAAATTAAATAATTCGGCTTGTATTAATTGTCTACTAAGAAGTCCGAACCATACTTCGTCTTACTCGAATATCCATATGAATTAAATGCGGATCTAAAATGTTGAACATCACTTGTGAAGTCATAGCTTGAGCTAATTAAACACAGGTTTAAAGAAGATCGATACACGATATCGATGAATAACACGGAATTGAGTTAAGTGGCAGCTGTCGAGGAGACGAATTGAAGTTTCCGGTAGGCGAGTGGCTTTTCCTTTCTTTTGGGATCCACACTTCAAGGCGTTAACATCAAGTTGTCTCGCGAATTATACTATAAAGTCGAATGTATACTGCGACCTGTCTTTCTATTCGAAGCGCCACTTAACGCGATACAATTAATTTCAAATCATTGGATTGGCTACGGTGTAGCTGCACTCCTGGTTAAATTGTCACTCGGTGTAAAGATATTATAAAGTTGGATTACAATTAGGGCCTACACGTGTTAGGAAGAAGAAATCACCGAAAAAAAAATGTAGATGTATATATTTAAAAAACAATTCTACTAAATTTACTCACATAAAAGAAAAAAAAGAAAAAATTTAGAACTTTACGTTAATGCAATTAAAGAAAAAAAAAAACAAGGAGTTTGATCATATTTAACAATTATCCGAAAATATAAATATATGTGAACGCTGGATATATCAAGTTAACTTAATTTTCTTTTAAACAGTTGAAAGTAACACAATTTTGCCTATTAGTAGTAGCAAGTAAACGCGCATATATATGTACATATGTGCCCAGAGTCAAAATAATTGGGTTAGCCTATTTGGACAGTGATCATTACCCTACTTCAACTGCAATTGTGCAAATCAACGTCGATCGCTTAAAGAGAGGCGTAAACAAAGAGTCAGTGGTTCCTAGTTTTCTTTTATTTTTCTATGAGTTTAATGGTAGGGTTGTTTTCCTTCGGTATCTAGTACTATTTCGCTCCCTCCCTTGAGTTTAGAAGGTAGAGTACACCTTATTGGACACTGTTAATTTAAAATTGCAATGGTGGATTAATGTATAGTCTTAAAATAGATAAAGCAAGAAGGGAACACAACAAGAAAGATGGAAAGTAATGTGAAAGTTAAAAAAGGAGCGAGAATTTTACAGCCATAACCTCTACCGTTCCTGATCACGCTGGAAGGCCTTCTACGCGGGGTGGGATCGCACAAAGTATGGCTAAGTTGTTGTTTTAAAGTTCTCCTCACAAATCATAGTGTTCATATACCTGAATACGCCACTGGTGCAGTGTTGCCGCTGTAAAATTTCAAAAAGGGTCAAAAAAAAGGTCCCAGCAGAAAAAAAGGGTTCCCTATATTTTTTAGATAGGAAGATATTTACATAAGCATTTTCCTTTTTTTTTTGATGTTGAATGACTGAGTATTGTACTATTACAAGTAACACATACAAAATATAAACATTTTTAAATGGTTGTAGTTAGTTCAATAGTAATGATAATCGCATAATATAAAAAGTTGTTTAATCTTAAAAACCTCCACTTTAAGGATATGTTTTTGCAAAAGGTTTCGAAAATGATAAGAAAACTCACTTTCACCGTAAAAAATTATGGGAAAGGACGAAAAAGTGATCCCTAAGGGACGGCCAAAATTGCCTAGGCGGTTAAGGCTATTAAGTAGGTAAGTGGTAAGTTGCATAGCTAACTTTTTGCAAGGCTTATTTTCTCATCATTTACTAACTTTGTATGGGGTAAGACCCAAAAAACCTAAAACTTTTTTATTTGAATCACCCCAATGTATACATACATACATATGACGGAGTTGTCACATGATACAATGTTGCCAGTAGTAAGGCTTCAGTTTGGCAAGACATTTGGGAATCGGCAAGAGTTCCCGATGTAAGAGTAAAAAAGAACAAGGATACTTTTTTTGGTTTTTAAAAAAAAAACTAATGACGGCGATATACCAACAGGTTATCAAAACCTCTAACGAGATTTTTAGCCGAGCTTCTCTTTCCAACTTGTGGTGTGTTGCTTTTTGAGTTTTTCCTACAAGTTGGCGGGACCTACAGTTTTTTGCCGACTCCGAACGGCACTTGCAAAGCAAATGAATTTTTTGCTGAGAAGCTTCTCATGGCAGAAATACACCCGGAGAGTTTGCCAAACTACTGCCGAGGGGCGACCCCGTTTAGAAAAATTCTTTTTCTAAATAATTTTTGATGTTACTTTTGCCGGGCATCGAACCGCCACGACTTGGTGTAGAAGGCCGAAGACTTAACCGCTACACTACGGCGGCTTTAACAAAAGAAAAAAACAAAAATGCATTTCATTGCAGTTTGAAAGTGAAAAGGGGTCAAAAAGGGTCACGAATTTTTAAAAAGGGTAAAAAATGGTACTCTTTTAAAAAAGTAGGGTCCGGGGTCCTGGCTCTAAAAAAGGGTCAAATTGACCCTTTGGGGTACCCAACGGCAACCCTGCATTGGTGCAGTCAACTAGGCGATAGGATTCAGACACAGCGTTGCTTTGATTTGGCTTTTTGGTTGGTGTTTCAGTTTTTGCTCTTTTTATGTACATATATAATTATTTTTCCAGTGCCTATATAATTATGGGCCATCACATTAGCTAGGAGAGTGTTCATTTGAGAGAAATTACGAACTAAGCCAGTGAGCGGGCTTACCGCTAGGTCTGGTTTACATTTTTCTTGTTTCTAGTTTTGCCTTTTTTATTTTTTTTTGTTTGTACGCTACAAAGTATATAAGAACAGACAAGTAGATATATAACAAGCATAAATCATTGCGGTAGGTTAGTGCTACACTGAAACAAACCATTGTATTGAATTGAATTAGTAAAAATATTACATCGAATTAGAAAAAAAAAATAGCTTTTGCACATACTTTGTATACCTGACATTAATATATGTAACTCGAGTAGAAGTAAAATGAACTTTCCAATAAACTTTGTTACAAAATGAAGAGGTAATTCGTTTGGTGTTTTTAGTCTGAAAACTGTGCGCTAGGTTGGCTATCTCATGGGGCTGTGCATCAACTTACAGTCATGGATGGGTGGGCAAGGGCAGCTCCAATTAACTAGGGGCTGCTTAGTGTTTTTAAGTATTCATAGGTACCCGCGCGTGTTTTATCCCAAGTATGCAATATTTATTTAGTATTTATCTATGTATCTCCTACCCACTGCGCAATTGATAGTATTAGTCACGGTGGCTCTGGAGTTAAGTGGCAGCTGTCGAGGAGACGAATTGAAGTTTCCGGTAGGCGAGTGGATTTTCCTTTCTTTTGGGATCCAGACTTCAAGGCGTTAACATCAAGTTGTCTGGCGAGTTATACTATAAAGTCAAATGTATACCGCGACCTGTCTTTCTATTCGAACCGCCACTTAACGCGATACAATTTATTTTAAATCATTGGATTGGCCACGGGGCAATGCAGTAAATCCTCACCGGAAAAGGAATTTGGAAATAGGTGTAGCTGCACCCCTGGTCAAATTGCCACTCGGTGTAAAAATATTGTATAGTTGGATTACAATTAGGGCCTACACGTGTTGGGAAGAAGACAGCAGAGAAAAAAAAAAAGAAAAGAAAAAAACAATTTATAGGAACGACTATATATCGCCGGTTCCAAAGTAAACAGAGGTAACTGGAAATTTTCATTTTTTTTTTAAATATTCTGATACATTTTGATAATTGGCAGAGGCCATTATATTCAATCTTATATAATAGTCATTGAGCCAAAATGGCGGAAATAGATTCCTTTGCATCTTTGTATCATAAATTTTCGCAGCTAACCTGTTAATTGTAAACTGATCGAATTCAGCGTTACTCCAGCGTTACTCCAGCTATGCTATGAATATGCTTTGATTTTTTAATGTAAAGTGAATCAAGTCGAAATAAATCTCTATTCCACTATAAAAAAGAACAAACAAATTTCTGTTTTTTTTTTTTAAATGGCTTTGATTTCTAATTGATTGACTTTACTAGAAAAATAGTTGAAGTTTCATATGACGAAATTCCCAGTTACTTCTCTTTCTTAGAATCATATGACATATGATTTTGACTTAAATCAGTTTACAATTAAAAACATGGAAAAATATTCAATATTCGAAATATTCTCCCACAAAATCGGTTGCCCTATACTACTTTAGTTTTTGATAATTTATGGTATAATATAGTAAACTTTGTATTATACTTAAAAATTTTTCAACATTTATAGTTAAATACTAAGAAACTCAAAACATAACGAACATCAAGACTTATTTAAATACGTATCCAGCTGTTTTACATTGGGAAGAGGTAAATACAGACAAATCCATAATTTCTAAATAACTATTCTGCTTTATTTGAATTAATTAATTTTTTTTATTATAATTTCATATATACTAAAAATATACAATTTTGAAGTAAAGGACGCTCAGCATATTAAAAGCTTGGTTCCTCAACATGAGGTTGATAGTAGTTTATCAAAAAACGAGGAAATCACAGGATTTTTTAATATCCCCCTTTATCTAGTACCGCATCTTCTGAAGTTACTACTCTGTCTCGGGACGTTACCTTAAAACACCATGTAATCAAAAATGTAGATTTATTTGTTCTGAAAAAATTAGCATCGAAGATAGGAACGAAATTTTCCGAAAATTTTGGGATTTGGGTGACTTATTGAAGCAAAGGACTTATTTGCATGCTCGACGTTATCCCAAAATATAAGTATTCAAGTGCCAAGCAGCCAAGGCAAAAAATAAAGCATTTTATTTCTTAGTAGATAGTAAGAACATATGAGTATGCAAAACATTCCTTAAAGCAACTTTTTGCAATTCTCATAATCCTCAACTGACTGAGGATATAAAAGCGCATATAAATTCCATCCCTCGGATTGAAACGCATTACGCCAGAGCCTCCTCGTCTAAAGAATACATAGATGGTAGTAAAACTATACGCGATTTATATTTAATGATTTTAGAAGCCAGCAATGCGATGATTTAAAAGATCCTGGATCATATCAAAAATACTATCATATATTTAAGACTGAAGTCAATATTGGTCTTCATCACCCCAAAAAGGACCAGTGTAACCTTTGTGTGTCACGAAATAATAGAAAGCTTGATTTAAAGGACGAGCTAGAGAAAAAATACAACACTCATTTAGAAGTAAAAGATTTAAGCAGGGTTGAAAAGCTAAATGATCATAATAAAGCCAACAATAACTTTAAAGTAGCTGTGTATGATTTAGAGGCAGTATTGAAATGCCCGAGAGGAAAAACTTCTTCATTTTACTACAAATCAAATCTAAATTGTTACAACGTGACCTTGACAGAACTAACAAGAACAGAATCCAAAGCAGCATATGAAAAAGTACATTGTTATTTTTGGTCAGAAAAAGATGCAAAGCGAGGACCTGTTGAGATAGGCTCATGTGTATGGCATTACTTAAAAGATTTAAGTGATCAAAGCGAAGACCAAATTGATGTGGTATTTTACTCAGATAATTGTTGTGGTCAAAATAAAAACAAGTTTATAGTTTCTTTGTATTTCTTTGCTGTACAAAATTTAAAAATTAATAGTATTACACATAAGTTCTTAATCAGAGGTCATATACAAAATGAGGCCGATAGCGTGCACAGCATTATTGAAAGAGAGGTAAAAAAACTTAAATTCTGGCCCTCTGTGTACCCCTGATCAGTATTTAGTTTTGATTAAAAATGCAAAAAAAACTAGCCCACCTTTAAAAGTACACGAGCTAAACTTTGAATCATTCTATGACTTAAAAACTTTGCAAGCTGAATGGGGATACAATATTAATACCAATATGGATGAAAAAGTTTTAAATTGGAATGAAATAAAGGTTTTAAAAATGACTAAAGAGCACCCCACCACAATTTTTTACAAAACGTCTTACAAGCAAGAAACTTACGAGGAAGTGAATGTAAGAAACAAACGAAGAAAAATGAAGCCCATAACAGCAATAGAACTTAAGCCGGCGTATTTCAGAAACAAGAGATGAGTGATAACAAGAAAAAAGACTTAAGAGATCTTCTGCAAAAAGGATTAATACCTTCCTTTATATTTGAACTAAAACTACTAGAATAGTTAGTACTGTTGAATGCTATGAATAAATACCACGAAAATCTTTAATCACGGCGTTTCTTTTGCTTTTAATTATAAAAAAAAAACTAATGGCGGCGATATACCAACAGGTTATCATAACCTCTAACGAGATTTTAGCCGAGCTTCTCTTTCCAACTTGTGGAGTGTTGCTTTTGAATTTTCCTACAAGTTGGCGGGACCTAATTAATTATACCGTTGAGAAAAAGTACATACTAATTTTGGTTAAAACTCGTTTTTTCTGCCTCTACTGATAATTACCTTAATGCCTTTGTGATATGATACTACAAAAATTAGATAACATATTTTTACAATTTTGAGCATGTACTGCTGTAAAACGCAGCACCCATAAAATTGATTTATTTTTTTAAATGAAACTGTAGTATTCCAAAATACTCCATATGAAATTAATTCTGGCTGTACCTATAATTTTTTTATTGTAAAGTTAATTAACTCAAAATGAAAAAAGTAAAGCTTCAATTCAGTATCTCTTTCAAAGTAGGTAGGTAGGTAGAAGTGGCTGCCGCAAAGGCACACCTAGGCCAGTAATAAAAGGCCCGTTGTGATACCACCAAACACTAGGAAAGTCAGTCCCGGGGCCCGGCCATATGGAAAATCCCAGTGCTGTTGGGACTCTCCATATAGCCGAAACCCGGGACTGACACTCCTAACCGACACCGCTACCCCTCCTCGAACCATTTTGATAACTTGATGAAGGCCATCAAGTCCTTTATGTCTAGCTCCGCGACCTGGCTTAAGCTAACCAGGAAGGGAACTCCCAGAGAGCGCCTTCTCGCTCCGCTTAAGGCCGGGCAGTTGCAGATGAGATGCTCCACCGTTTCCTCTTCCTCATCATCTTTGCAACTCCTGCAGCATCGTCGGTAGGGAACGCCTAGCCTTGCTGCGTGCCTACCAATAAGGCAGTGCCCGGTTAAAACACCTATTAATATGGAGATTTCCATCTTTCAAAGTAAGATGAAAATATTTTTTAGTAATCTACTAGTTTAATTAATGTAGTTTTCCGTCATACCTACCAAATTGAAGTAAATCTCCAGGTGATATCTTAATTAGGGTTAAAATCAAACCATCTAAAATGACAAAACTTTATTTTCGTTTTCCCAAAAAATTGAAATTTTGAAATACATCTCTTTACTTTGGAATCGGCGATATATATCTTTTAACGAAAAAAAATTCTACCAAATTTGCATACAAAAAGAATAAATTTAGAACTTTACGTTAATGCAATCATAAGTGCTACAGTTTTTTTTAATTTTGAAGAAAAAAAAACATGGTGTTTGAATCATTTTTAACAATTATCCGAAAATATAAATATATGTGAACGCTGATATATCAAGTTAACTTAAGTTTCTTTTAAACAGTTGAAAGTAACACAATTTTGCATATTAGTAGTAGCAGGTAAACGCGCATATATATGTACGTATGTGCCCAGATTCAAAGTAATTGGGTTAGCCTATTTGGACATTGATCATTAGCCTACTTCAACTGCAATTGTGAAAATCAACGTCGATCGCTTAAAGAGAGGCGTAAACAAAGAGTTAGTGGTTCCTTGTTTTCTTTTAATTTTCTATGAGTTTAATAGTGGGGCTGTCTTCCTTCGGTACCTAGTACTATTTCGTCCCTCACACGAGATTAGAAGGTAGAGTACACCTTATTGAACACTATTAATTTAAAATTGCAATGGTGGATTAATGTATAGTCTTAAAGTAGATAAAGCAAGAAGGGAACACAAAAAGAAAGAAGAAAAGTAATGTGAAAGTTAAACAAGGAGCTAGAATTTTACAGCCACAACCTCTACCGTACCTGATCACGCCATCACTGGGTAAGTTGTTGTTTTAAAGTTCTTCTCACAAATCATAGTGTAACGTATATATACCTGAATACGCCACTGGTGCATTCAACTAGGCGAGAGGATTCAGACATAACGTAGCTTTGATTTGCCTTTTTGGTTGTTGTTTTAGTTTTTGCTCTTTTTATGTATATACTTATTTTTCCAGTACCTATATAATTATGGGCCATCACATTAGCTAGAAGAGTGTTCATTTGAGAGAAATTTCGAACTAAGCCAGTGAGCGGGCTTACCGCTAGGTCTGGGTTACATTTTTCTTGTTTCTATTTTTGCCTTTTTTTTGTTTGTACGCTACAAAGTAGGTACATAAGAACAGACAAGTAGATATATAACAAGCATAAAGCGTTACGGTAGGTTAGTGCTTCACTGAAACAAAACATTGTATTGAATTGAATTAGTAAAAATATTACATAAATCGAATTAGAAAAATAAAAGCTTTTGCACATACTTTGTATACCTGGCATTAATATATGTAACTCGAGTACGAGATCTAGTAGGTTTACACAAAATGTTTATGGGATTATGGGTAGACTTAAAATGAACTTACCAATAAACTTTATTACAAAATGAAGTGGTAATTCGTTTGGTGTTTTTAGTCTGAAAACTGTGCGCTAGGTTGGCTATCTCATGGGGCTGTGCATGTTAACATGGAACATGTCAACTTTTGCTGATCGCCAGTTTGCTCGATCAGCAAACTCCCAGCAAACCAGCGGAAGTGCAGCTTGGGTTACACAATGTTTCCCAAGCTAAACCAGGCGCACCGTCAGCAACACGCGCGGCCCAATTCTACAATTCGCGGAAGCAGCAACAAGTGAAGCCCAATTCTACAATTCTCGGAAGCAGCAACAAGTGCAAGTAGGCTAGCTAAGTTAGGTTTAGTGGTAAGCACAATAATTTGTAAAAGTCAGTTTGGAAAATAAATTGAACTCATACGGTCACAAGACCGGAAAACGGATTGTTTTATTTAAAATAATTAAAGTCGCGTTATTTGGCGCCCAACGTGGGGCCCAATTGTGATAATCGCGCACGAGATAAAGTGTCTAACCGGTTAGTTAAACTAAACATAAAGAGGCCAATAAGCCCAAACTAAAAGTTTAAAAATCACCGTTAACAAAAAAAATTCGTCGCGACCAACAAGAAGGGCCCAGGCTCGTAATCCACCAGCCACAACTACAGGTCCCGAGACGACCGGCGCAATCAGGAAAGGAGGCCCCCCAGTAGCGAACGCAAAAAGGAAACGAATCATCGTTAGCCGCCTGATGCTGCGCATAGTGTAAGAAAATTTAATTAAGTGATTCAGCGAAAACAAAACCGAAAATAAATCCTTGTTAAGAATTAAATAATAAAGTAGTGTAAGAAAAATTTAATTAAGTGATTAAGTGAAAACAAAACAGAAAATAAATTTTCTTTAAGAATTAAATAATAAAGTAGTGTAAGGAAAACTTAATTAAGTGAATAAGTGAAAAAAAACAGAAAATAATTTTTTTTTAAGAATTAAATAATAAAGTGAAAGTTTAGACTTAAAATGTCAAACCCTCAAAACCTTATTCGACCAACTATGCTAAACGCACCACCTCCCCCACCTGCTACCTCTACTAGTAATTCCCTATCGATGGACCAGTTGACCGTGGTGATAACTGACATCGTAACCAATATAATCCACACTGAAGGGCGAACCATAGTTCAAGCCGCCCTCAACCGCAACGCGAGTTTTTCCGATGTGCTGGATATAACCATGAGCTCGGCTTCTCCCAACATCTCGGAATTAGATAAGATACCTGACGTGGTAAGGTGCCTTCGCGAATTCTCAGGGGCACCTGGAGAATTCAACTCATGGAAAAGAACCGTGGACAGGATCCTTCAGATCTAAGAGCCACAAAGGGGATCTCCCAAGTACTAGGGGATCCTCAACGTAATCCGCAATAAAATTTTCGGAAACGCCGGCATTGCTTTGGAGTCATATAATACACCACTCGACTGGAAAGAAATTTCCAGGTGCTTAACGCTACACTATGCGGATAAACGCGATTTAGGTACTCTCGAGTACCACATGACGTCGCTTGTACAGGGTAACCTGACAATTCAAGAGTTCTACCAGCGTGTGTACTCTCATTTATCTCTAATCCAAAAATAAGCTGGGATGCATGGAGGTCGGTGTAGAGTTTATTATACTTTATTTGTTTTATAACTTTGTTCATTTTATACTTGTTATTTTTAAATATTTTTAATCATTATATTTCATTGTAAATGAAAATTTCTGAAGTAATTAAAAATGGTATTCAATTGTTGATATTAAAAAAATAAAGATATCAAAAAAATCAAATTTATTAAATATAGTTCATATACTATATTTTTGGCGATCCTGCAAATTATCTACGCGAACCTATCCATTATCTAAATTAGTGACAACTTTCGGACACAACATTTTTGGCGCAAAATCAAGTGAAAATTTCAGCAAAAACAAAATTAACAAATACATACATATGTACATACTACATATATCCATTTATGCAAATAAATGTGACATAAAGTGAAACAGTCATCTAATAACTGGAACAACAAATAACTAACTAGAATAAGAACAAATTTTTAAGAAGTTTTCAACAATCAACTACTAACAAGAATAACCAAACTACAATCAAATTTTCAACATTTTATCAAATTTTATTTTAAGATTTAGTTGAATCTATTAACTTACTATTAAGTGCATCTACATCCTTTTTCCCTTCCCCTAAAACGAAAATGATTTTCTTTAAATCATATTTATTTAAAAAAATAAATATGATTAAAATTTAACAACAATAACGCAATAACTATTGACGGTATGCGGTAACTCCTCCGTCACTTAGCAACTTAACACAACAGCTATCGACGGCAAGCGGTAACTCCTCCGTCACTTTAGCAATTCGAAGTAGTTACAACAAAACTAACTAATGTCAATTTCTTTTTACTCTATCAAAACTCAATCCTCTATCTCAATTACAATCATAATCTCAATATAAATCAAAAGACTTAACGATTTATTACATACATAAAATAATTTATAATTATTTTCGTTTCACGGGAGGGGGAGTAGATGTAGGGTATTCCACTTTAATATTGTTTACTTTTTGATTGTTATAAAAATTTAAATATCTAGTTAACTATTCAAAATGAAAATTTTGATATACTCAAATTTTGTCATCATTCAAGTTATATATTTTCTAAAATAAACTTACAAATTTTTAAATAAATATAGTTTAAATAACTATAGTCGGTACAGAAGCCATGCATCTACTAACTCGCACATACAGGGATAAAGCCCTAGATACGTTCGTCCGCGGTCTAAAAGGAGATTTACCAAGACTCCTCGGAATGAGAGAAACCAGCAGACCTCTCTCAGACATTGCACCTGTACCTCAAGCTTGAAAACCAGAATTTCAGGTCTCATTAAGCCTTGAGCAACAATACCCCAGGCAGGAAACCACAAGAGTTTCGTCCGCCTCTACCCCCTAGAAGGATGAATAGTGAATTTTATCCCGAATTGGCATACATGCCACAACCAGGACTGTACGCAGCCACTCCTCCTAGACCTCATCCAGCTGATTACCGAGTCCATCGGCCCCAACAGGCTAATAATTATGGTCACCTACTAAACCAATATTCCCCGAACTACCAGCACCAATATTCCCAACCGAATTACCAATTCCAACCAAATCAGTACATCCAACGTCCAAATAACCCACCACCTCGTCCACCCCAAAAACCTCAACCACGACCAGAACCAATGGATATCGATCCATACCTACGAACAAGAAACCTTAATTACATGAACAGGCCCCGTCCCAATGATCCTGCTAACAAAAGACCACCTAACTCCAACCTTCCCGCACTCCCTAATAAGATACAAAGAAACTTTCACATCGAACAGACGACCGAACAAGACCAGTACAACCTAGACGATTATAATACCACTAACCTATAATAATGATAATACCTATAACAATAATAATAGTGAATTAACTAATGAGTTTATAGATACAACTGACCTACATTTTTTAGAATGAATCACCCTTCGCTGCCATATATCGAGTGCAAGCTGAAGAGTGGAGATATCGTGAAATTTCTTATAGATACAGGATCAACAAAAAATTACATCCAACCATCCATTGTCCCAAAACCCATTAAAAATGAAGACTTTTTTTTCCAAAATCTATAGCCGGAGACATCGAAATAAAAGAACATACCTTTTTAAATTTGTTCCACATAAATAAAAAATTAAAATTTTATCTTCTCCCCACCCTGCGGACATTCCACGGTATTCTTGGGAATGACAGCCTCAAAGAATTAGAAGCCGTTATTCACGTCAAGGATAACTTCATGGTAATTCAAGGTAAGAACAAAATAAAACTAAAACAATTTCACTCAAAATTCGTCAACAAAATCGAACTTCATTACAATCATTTGTCAAAAAATCAACAAAATAAACTCGACATTTTAGTAAATAATTTTCCAAACCTGTTTTCCGACCCTGACGATAAACTCACATACACTACCAAAGTCGTAGCTGAAATCCGGACCACCTCAGACACTCCAGTCTACACAAGATATAACCACTTCTCAATGTCGCTAAAGGATGAAGTCGGAAGACAGATTAAAACAAGTAAGGAAAGCTGTCCTCGGCTGTGCCGAAGGCTATATACCTTTCATGAATAAGCGTCACGATTTTCACTGTTCGATCCCCAGTACGGCCTGTGTGAATTTAACTTTAGCTCATACCCTAATTATCAGAACTATCGATTATATGGGGGCGATGTGTTTTGTTGGTCCGATCTAATTGATTTTTAACATCGACATTCCACTTTATAACAGAGCAATAGTTACGAAATTTCACGACCCTACCTATATAATTATAGGAGTTATAGCCCAAAATCCGTTTATCGGAACAATCGATTGTATGGGGGCTATGTGAAATATTTATCTCATCTCAATGATTTTCAATATCGCTATTTCACATATAAAAATAGCAATACTTACAAAATTTCACGTTCCTAGCTTTATAATTACAGGAGTTATAGCCCGAAATCCGTTTATCGGAACAATCGATTGTATGGGAGCTATATGAAATATTTATCCCATCTCAATGATTTTCAACATCGACATTTCACATATAAAAACATCAATACTTACAAAATTTCACGTTACTAGCTCTTAAATTACAGAAGTTATAGCCCAAAATCCGTTTATCGGAACAATCGATTGTATGGCAGCTATATGAAATATTTATCCCATCTCAATGATTTTCAACATCGATATTTCACATATAAAAACATCAATATCTACAAAATTTCACGTTACTAGCTCTTTAATTACAGAAGTTATCGGAACAATCGATTGTATGGGAGCTATGAGTAGTTTTGGTCCGATCTTGCTGGTTCCGACGAATGATTATTCTCATATAAAATAACGCCTCCATACCAAATTTCATCGCGATATCTCTAAAATTGAGGGACTAGTTTGCGTACAAACAGACGGACAGACGGACGGACGGACAGACGGACATGGCTAAATCGAATTAACTCATCATCCTGATCATAACGGTATACTTATTAGTGGGTCTATCTCTTCTTCTTCTCATACTTACAAACATCGGACCAAAGTTATAATACCATTTCATGTTCATGAAAGGTATAAAAATGTTAGACGACGGTATTATTCGACCATCAAGGTCACCGTATAATTCACCCATTTGGGTGGTTGGAAAAAAACCCGACTCTCAGGGTAATCAACAGTGGAGAGTTGTATTCGATTATCGCAAGCCTAACGCGATCACTGTAGCAGATCGCTACCCAATACCGCAAATTAACGAGGTACTATCCCAGCTTGGAAAAAATAAATATTTTTCCGTTTTAGATCTGAAGAACGGATTTCACCAAATCCCTCTTAAGGAATGCGATAGTGAGAAATCTGCTTTCTCAATAAATAATGGCAAATACGAGTTCAAGAGTGCACCTTCAATATTCCAACGGGCCCTAGATGATATTCTTCGTCATCAAATTGGCAAAATTTGCTATGTCTATATCGACGATATAGTTGTTTTCAGTAAGTCTGAAGAAGAATACACAGAGAAGAGCACAATGAAATGCTAAACAGGCAGTACCTGTTGAACTGTTGCAAACCACATCTTTCGCCGTTTGATCCAAAGGTGCATACGCACATCCATGACACGTCCGTTGCGTCCTATGTCTCGCTCTGTCCACTGAACGCCGTTTTGCACGCCAAACCACCTCGCGTTGCGGCTGTGGAACGTCATCTTCCTCGAGAGGCAAGGGTCACTCTGGCTCAATTACGCTCTGGATACTGTAGCAGGTTAAACTCCTACTTATCCAGACTAGACCCTGACGTGCCGAATGAATGTCCGGCATGCGGCTCGTCACCCCATAATACCAACCATTTATTTACCTGCTCTTCGGAGCCCACTCTTCTAACACCCATCTCTCTCTGGTCCAACCCTGTCGAAACTGCAAGTTTCCTAGGACTCCCGTTAGAAGAAATTGATGACAACTTAGGTTAAGGAAAAGTACACGCTGGGCAGGGCTACACTTTGTTACAACAACAACAACAACAACAACAACAACACACCCTCCACCTGCAAGAAGTTTACAAAACGCTAGAAGACGCTAACATGAAAATTCAGTTGGACAAATGCCATTTCTTCAGGGACTCCGTAGAGTTCCTAGGATTTATTATATCTTCAAAAGGCATAAGGGTGAGGCCATCTCAAGTGAGCACGCATTTACCAAGTGTTCGAATAACCAAAAAAAATTTTTTCACATTAAAGCCTTATAAAAGGGTAGGAAATCCTGATAGTTTTTTTCTCGAAATTTTTTCCCGCTAAATTTTTATAACCAATTGAATTTTTTCGCATCAAATCGGTCAAACATTTTTTTCTCAGAAACTACTGAACCGATTTTAATAACTTTTTTTTTGAAATTTATAAAACAATGCACTATAATTTTGAATTTTTTTTTTATACACAAATTAAATTTTTATTTGTTAAATAACATTAATTGTTATAAACAAATTATTATATAACTAACTTCTGCGCCTCTGAAAAAAAATTAAATAACAGTAAATTATGTGGTATTCAATTATATTTTTATTTCTGAAAAAAAAAATGGGGGGCCAGCAATAGTTTCCTTATAATAACGTTATACATATGTGCGAGTGCATCCGCCGCTTCCCATATTACAGTTCGCATGTTATGAACATTTTTCTATACTATCACGTTTATCTTGCAGTAGGTGAAATATGGTGGTTGCTTACATGTTATTTTTTTGATGACTATAAATAATAGCACTACAATTATACATATAACACTTTCTACTTCACGCTTAAAATAACAGATTTTTCGTAAGCCTAAGGGAACGCATAATGTGTGCGTATGTAAAATACACGAGAATATGCGTTTAAAGTTTGCTGGATTAAAACGAATATCAATTTACCCAAACCCTGAACTGAACTATCGGGGCTGCTTAAAGTACATGGTCTGTCAAACACCTCTTTCCGATTGTTTTTTGTTAAAATGTAAATATTGCCCCGGCGCGAAAAAGTTCATTGAACATTTAGAACAAATTTTCAGGAATAACATGGTTACGTTGGTTATTTACGAACAATGGACAAGTACTGACAGGTAAACATTTTTTTTTTTGTATATGGTTTACATATTTTACATCCCATTATTATATAATATACCATTTTTTATAACGAAAAATCCCGCAAAGGTAGAAGCAGTCGCAAAAATACCATACCCCCGAAATATCAAACAACTGCGCTCATTTCTGGGACTATCGGGATACTACCGTCGATTCATAAAAGATTACGCTAAATTAGCAAAACCCCTAACCTTACTCCTAATAGGGGCGCTCATTTCTGGGACTATCGGGATACTACCGTCGATTCATAAAAGATTACGCTAAATTAGCAAAACCCCTAACCTTACTCCTAATAGGGGAAGAGGGCCGGATATCTAAAACCAAGTCTGCCAAAATCGATATAGACTTGAACGATGAGGCAAAAGATGCCTTCAACAAAATAAAAAAAACCCTTATATCTGATGACGTCATACTCTCATACCCTGACTTCAGTAAAGAGTTCCATTTAACCACCGATGCCTCAAATTATGCCATCGGTGCAGTCCTTTCCCAAGATCAGAAACCAATTGCCTTCATTTCTCGAACACTCGCCAAAACTGAAGAAGCCTATGCTACGAACGAGAAAGAGTTCCTAGCTATAATATAGGCCCTGAACAATTTCAGACATTACATATACGGCCCAGCACGAGTCAAGATATTCACAGATCATCAACCGCTAACTTACGCTCTTAGCAATAAAAACAACAACGCTAAAATGAAACGATGGAAATCAGTTTTGGAAGAATACAACCACGAACTTCATTATAAACCTGGCACAACTAACGTTGTAGCCGATGCGCTATCTAGGATGCCAGACGAACCCATTAATTCCTTATCAGTATCCCAACACGGCGACGAAAGTTCATCGCAGAACTTAATTCCATCTGTAGAAACCCCGATAAATGTATTTAAAAACCAAATTTTTTTAAAGATAGCCGAGGTCCCAACATATCAATTTAAAATAGTGTTCCCCACTTACCACAGACACATTTTGGAAGAACCCGATTATACCCCCGAAACTTTAAAAAAAAAGAGCACATCGAAACTGTCGTGAAAATAAAATCCAAATCCTAGAAAATTTCTACTTTCCTTCTATGGCCAAAAAAATAAATAGAATAATTCAACAGTGCTCAATTTGCAAAGAAAACAAATACGACCGTCACCCCTCCAAACCAAAATTAGGAGAAACCCCCATTCCACAATTCCCAGGTCAAATTTTACACATTGATATTTACATTACTGAGCGAAATATCGTCCTTACAGCTATAGACAAATTTTCAAAGTATCCCCAAACAAAAATCCTTAGATCAAGAGCTATAGAACACTTTAAGGAACCTCTCCGTGAACTACTTTTCCAGTTTGGCGTACCTGAATCAGTAGTAATAGATAACGAAACGTCCTTGAATTCAGCTTCCATTCGATTTCTATTGGAAGATACCCTAAATATACAAATCTTTAAAACACCACCTTATTCAAGTTCCGTGAATGGTCAAGTAAAACGTTTTAATTCGACCCTCACAGAAATTATGCGTTGCTTAAAAGCAGAGCGAAACTTCACTTCATTCGCCGAACTCCTCGATAACTCCGTCTATGAGTACAATTATACAATTCATTCAACTACCAAAAAGAAACCAATAGAAGTATTTTTTGGTAGAAGAGTCACCACCGACCCAAGCCAATTCGAAAAGGCTAGGGCTGGAAATATAGCCGAATTAAAAAACAAACAAGAAAAAGGCCTTGCTTATCACAATAAATCCAGACACCCTATAAAAGTATATAATCCGGGAGATACCATCTATGTAAAAATAAATAAACGTTTAGGCTCTAAAAGATTCAAAAAAGAAACAGTAAGAGAAGATCGAAACTCAACCATTCTAACAGAATCGGGAAAAGTTGTACATAAAAGCAATATAAAAAATCAAATTTAAAATTTTCTTTCCAGATTCCTCCTTATCCACATCGCTACGGCGACCATAGACATATGTGACTACTCGACAGCACAGATCGTAACGATAAATGACGGACTCGCCAAAATACAGAACGGAGACTTCAGACTGATACACATCATCGACCTCGAAAAGTACGAACGATTTCTGACGGACAATTCATTTCTTCCGAAATTCCAAAAAACCTTATCCTGTACCGTATCCTAAAACATGAAATATCCCAATCCCTCCAGATACTAGATACCATTAAACCATTAGCAAATAGAAAAAAAAGATCTTTAGATGCTTTAGGAACGGCTTGGAAATTCATAGCCGGAAGCCCAGATCACAAGGATCTAGAAATAATAATAAATAATTTGAACAAATTAAACACAAATAATAACGATCAAATAATTGTAAACGAACTTTTTAACGAGAAAATTAATAATATCACAAGCATTGTAAACAACCTTTTAAACAATATTAGAAAAGATACATATGTAGAAAATGAAACTATTATTAACCAGCAAAATAGGATAAGATTAATAAAAGAGGAATTAATTAATATTAAATACGCCATACAATGGGCAAAGAAAAATATTTTAAACACATTACTGTTAAACAAAAATGAAATTGAATTTGCTTTAGAAAAATTAGAAAATGAGGAAATACCTTTTAAAAATGCCGAAGAAGCATTAGAAATGTCAAATGTAAACGTAATAAGTCAAAATATGACGTAATAAGTCAAAATATGACAAGACAAAGTAAGAAAGAAATTTATGGAATAGTAAAAACATGTGACAATTATAGAAAAATCGAAATTTGTAAACAAGATCATTTAATTTATATTAGTAACAATACATGCATACCTAGGATAATAAATAGTCTTAATTCAATTTGCAGTAAAAGTAATGGCCACCACATCCATCATATAGAAGAAATCAAAACTGGCGTTTTACTTCTTAACGGATTTACAGGAAAAATATATATTCTGACGGAGCGCTCACGAATATGACAGGAACGCATGTCATTAATTTCAACAATTCTACCTTAGAAATAAACAACCAAACGTTTAAAAATTGCGATGCCATACCATATTCCGCACTCCCCGCAGTCTTGCAACCCGCACCAATAGAAAAAAGTAGAATCGAACTACTTTCTCTCGAAACCCTGAAAGAGCTACACATAAATAACATACGGAGAATACAACTTCTTAAAATGGCAACAATTTTCAATAGCTCTCTTTCAATCGGAGCACTTGCCGCCACTTTAATCGTTGCAATAATTTTCTTAAAATTTTGGCAAAAATCTAAAAATAGAGTATCCATCTCAATGCTCAGCAGATTCCAGCAATCACTCTTAAGGAGATCAAAAGTAACTCCCCCGAGCAACCGACTTACATAAATTTCAATAACATACCATATTTTTAATAGCGCTCGAGGACGAACGCTTTTTAAGAGGGGAAGTGTTAACATGGAACATGTCAACTTTTACTGATCGCCACTTTGCTCGATCAGCAAACTCCCTGCAAACCAGCGGAAGTGCAGCTTGGGTTACACAATGTTTCCCAAGCTAAACCACATGCACCGTCAGCAACACGCGCGGCCCAATTCTACAATTCGCGGAAGCAGCAACAAGTGCAGCCCAATTCTACAATTCTCGGAAGCAGCAACAAGTGCAAGTAGGCTAGCTAAGTTAGGTTTAGTGGTAAGCAGAATAATTTGTAAAAGTCAGTTTGGAATCATACGGTCACAAGACCGGAAAACGGATTTTTTTATTTAAAATAATTAAAGTCGCGTTATTTTGCATCAACTTACAGTCATGGATGGGTGGGCTAGGGCAGCTCCAATCGGGGCTGCTTAGTGTTTTGGTCGTCAAGGTGAGTCTAGTAACGTGGTAGCTTTCGGAGAGGGGAAAAGTAAGTATTCATAGGTACCCGCGTGTTTTTTCCCAAGTGTGCAATATTTATTTAGTATTTATGTATGTATCTCCTACCCACTGCGTAATTGATAATATTAGTCACGGTGGCTCTGTATGAACCCACGAAGCGGAAGCTCCGGGCCTAGCCAGTGCACACTGCCTAGCTGCCGTGACCATATCAGAAGCTATCTTCGACTGGCCGTCACTCAAGGCGTTGGTCAGTGAGGGATGGAGTTCATAGCACATTTCGCATGATAAACATTTGAAATTTTGGTAGAGAGCTCAGATTCGCCATCAGAAAGAAAACTTCAAAAGTCCCCATCGATCCCATGTGTGCTAAAAATGTTATTCGGAGGCAAAGTCAAAATGTTAGGTTCTAAAGATTTTTCTCGAAAACGGCAGTTTTTTCGAAAAATTATCTGAGACCAAGTAATAGAACTCTCTACAAATATGGTCCTAACATTTTTTCTCTAAGAGCAAACAGTTTTGAGATATCGCGATTGTAAGGTTCGCTCTGGAAAATATATGAAAATATATGCCACGTACAGACTTTTCAGAATTTTTCTCGAAAACTTTAGTATGCCTAGACACATTTTCTCTTACCGTTTATTTGTCACAAAGTTTCTCTTCTACAATGAAAAAAATTATTTTTGTAAAGCCCATAGTTTTCCAGCTAGATCCACCTTTTATCCATGAAAAATTAAAAAAATACTAGTTTGGAAAATTTAATTTATCTTGTATAAAAAAACTCCCACAGAGCCCATTTTTTGTCAGGAGCCTAGTATCACCCCCAGGAAAAAAGCTGCTAAAGTCCCGATCGATCCCATTTGGAATAAAGAAGTTATTCGGGGACAAAAACGAGAAAAATCCAAATAGGACTGCTTTTTTTTTTAATCTTTCTCGACTTTTGTCCCAAAATAAATTTTTTTATTTTTAAGCTCTCTACAAAAATTTCGCTCTGTGGGATTTTTGTTATACAAGATAACTCAATTTTCCCAAACTAGTTACTATTTTTTTATATTATGGATGGCTCTAGCTCGAGAACTATGTGTAGGCTTTACTAAATAGCTATTTTCATTGTCGATGTGGAGCTTCGCGACAAATAAACGGTAAAAGAAAATCTTTATACGCATACTAAAGTTTTCGAGGAAGATCATGAGAAGTCCGTACGTGGCATATACATATGTATTTTCATATAATTTCGACCACTTCGACAAGGGGATGTCAGTTTACTAAAGTAAGCATGATTGACCGTCGAAAAATCTATAGGTGTCAAGGCATTGTCAAGGGGCCCCGACAGGATTTTGCCTATGGCCCCCGAAGGTGTTAATCCGGCCCTGACTGCATGACTATTGTTCAATTTGGAGATGGCTAGCGTTATCGTTAGCGTTATGGGCATGGCGTTAGCGTTAACGATAACTAATTATGCCTTAAGCCCCAGTGGCCACGGTTACCGGTTGCCTAATATTTTGAGTACCAAAATTCGTACCAAACGAAAAAAACGTACCAAAATAATTTGCTAGCCAAATAATATAACATTTATTAAAACAATTATAAGCAGTTCATCTACTGCCATTTTTAACACAGAAAAGGATTTTAATATATGTACCTACTAGCTGACCCGGCAGACGTTGTCCTGCCACAAATTTATTTCCCTGCATGTTTCTCTAACCCGATCCCTATATCTATTTTAATCCATATCCCTATCTCCTTCGTATAGGAGGAACCACCTTAAAATTTACCTACAATATGGGTATCAAACGAAAGGGGAAGACCCCAGGTTTCATTTGGACCTCGATATATTTCGATAAATTTATCGATAACTGAGACGGACGGCACGCTTCCAGCGTTATGGACGTACGTAAGATGAGGGGCCCGAACATCGACTCCGATCACTACTTGGTAGCAGCAAAGATTCGTACCCGCCTAAGTACAACAAAAGAGGCGCCACAATAAACGCAAGGAAAGCTGGACGTCGAAAAGCCGAAGGTTTTAAACCTGGGCCAAACTCCTGTAAAAATGACAACGGCGGCCTGGTGGCAGATGTTCAGGGAGTACTAAGGGTATGGAGGGATCACTTCTCTGCCCTTTTAAACGGAGGAACAGAGCAACAATCCAGAGAAGAGGACGAACCCGACCCCACAATCGAAGACGATGGAATCGAAGTTCCACAACCTGTAGCGGCAGCCTGTGGGTTAATGCCACATTGTTGAAGTCCGAACACCGCTGCATCTGTGTGGTTAACAGCAACGGAGTTTCCCGTGTATGTGTTTGTGATGTGACGAAAGTCAAATACATGTATTTAGATAGGTGAATGTGGATCTGTTAGTGTAGGTGAAAGTTATGTTGTGAAAGTATATCTGTCGTGTCCCGCCTAATCAGGATAGATGCATGAGTGTCCTCGGTGGTTGAGTGAAATTGTCAAAACGGAACATCTTTTCGCTTGTGGGGTACGATCGCCAAACGAAGCTAGGCAAAGATTCAAATGTAAAGTTGAGCCAAGCCTGTGCGGATCCCATGTATACGGTCGTGGAAAAAGTTGGGAAAGTTTTTTTTTACATCCAATTTTTGTGGTGCACCGTAGTAACGGTTGAAAAAAAAAGAAAAGGAAGACAGATCTTTGAAGGTGCCGGTACACCAATAGCCGGAGTACGTACCTAGACCAGCTAAAATTTAGATGAGTGTTGTGAGGCAAAACTAAAAGAAAAATAGAATTTCCCTGCTATTTGTGGTTGCTAGGTCCTAAGTGGTTTTTTTCCTTTCCTTTAGGATAAATCTATTCAGGCCAGGGAATTGTTCCTCGATTGGCCCAGCACCTAAATAATCATCGTACCATACCACATTCAAAGGTTTTGGAAAAAGGGAAACATATTGTCGGCGCTGGGCTCCGCGTCCAAAGGCCACCAAGGGCCTCAGAGCACTCTTGCCACAGCAACCATCACCACATAATCATTTTTATAATTAAGGACCAAGATCCGACCATTTTTTTAAGAAAGGAGCACGAGGAGAGAGAGGAGGATCGAGCCGCCGCTTCGCATCTGGAGTGTTATTGGATTTTTTTATTAAATAATTTTTTTTTCTTGCGTTATTTTCTATTTCCGTGTTTAAGCTTTTACTGCCGAGTCATCATAATCTCTTAACTTGTTTCGGCCTAAGTTAGACTTCCAAATACTATCTCTTTTGTACCATTATAATTTTTATGCTTTTTTTTTTTGAGCCACCCTAATATGTATCTATTTTTTTTGAAGCCTTTTAGTTTGATTATTATCTCCCATAATTGGTCCATAAGGTTGTTACTATAGTTAAGTTAATTAATTTTAGTTTCCTTTTTGTATGCAAAAGCTAACTTTTTGGGTGTTTTTTTTACTTTCATATTATGACCGCAATTTTTTTAGTTCTGTTGCGAACCGAGCATCATAAGTTTATTGGTTTTTTTTTCATCTGCCCAAATATCACTTCGTTTTCTTAAGCTATTGGCCTTTGTTTTCATTATTAAGTAGTTTTCCTCTTGCCGTAATTATACTTCCTAAATTCCCCGCTTAGGCAATTTTGATAATTTTTTTTTTTGAACCCCTATATTTAGACTTTTATTTACATCTTTTGTTCCTTTTTTTTACGCCTATTTTTATTATAATAAGTTGCTCGCGCTAAAAACCCTTTCGCTTGCCTTTAATCTAAATTGTCGCTTTTTATTTTCAGTTTCCATAGCCCAAAGTAAAAGTTTTTTTATTCGAAATTTGGTTTTACCTTTGTAGGTCTATAATTTAATAGAGTTCCATTTTTGTTTTGCTTTGAACATTAGGTTTTGTTTTTCCTTTATCCCTGTTTAGCCTTTTGATCGCCTCCTTATCCAGTTTTCGCACTTTCCCTTGTCGTTGGTGAAACACCAGTTTGGTGTTTTCCCTCTGCACCTTTTTCCTGTTCCACACCCTCCCACACAACCTTTTTATTCAAGTTTTTTTCTTAGATAGTTATCTTTATTTATCATTCCATTTTTAGTTTCACTTTCGTTATTTAGTTGTAGTTTCAGTTTTCAATTTACTTCCTGATTAAATTTTTAATTTGCTTTGTTTAATATTTAAGTTGTTTGCGTGCAAAGCATTTATTAGTTTTTCTTTGCATTTATTCATTAGCACAATTTTCGCTTTGATTCGGACGGCCGCCGCACGTCCGAATAACTTCCAATATAGTTTTGGCTACCTCTCCTACCTACTAGTGAGTAGTTGAAGCTTTCCAACATAGGAAAATTTATATACATATGTATGTGTTAGGTTATATTGTTTTGCAGCAACCCTCTCTCCGCGACGCAGGCGCCTATGTCAACGGATAGATCGGTAAGTGCTAATTCTTAAGGTATATTTACCAAAATAAAATTTACACTTGTCATACGTATATATACATATATGCTAGTATTGGAAGCTAGGTGGGTAGAGAAGTTACCGGAGCACAGGGTCGTCCGAAAGGCCACAGTAATCATTATTTTTAATTCCCAGAAGATATATTTTTACTTATTGTTTTCATATTTTTTTTTACGCGGATATTTTTTTTACATTCTTTTATTTAATTTCTTTCTTGGTTTTTATTAAGCTATTAAGCTAAGTTACATTAATTGGATTGCTTAAAATTTTTTTTTGGATTAAATTTTTATTTAATTGATTCTTGTTGTTAGGTTTTTTGGATTTTATTAGGGTATTTTTTTTATTATAGATTTTTTTTTCGTTTATTTACTCTTGAGTTAAGAAATTTCTCTTGTGAAATTTTTAACTTTGCTAGGTTAGTTTTGTTAAATCCTGGTAGTCTTAAAGGATTTTTTTTATGGAATGAAGTATTAGCTATAAGTTGAAGATTGTTACCTTTTTTTTGAACTGCGTTAGCCTAAGTTTCTCGTTTTTTTATTTCTTCTAATTTATTTTAATTTTAATAAACTAAGATTGTGAATTTGTGATACGAAACGATTTGCTTCTTTCCTTTTTTTTGTTTTTTTATGGGGTGAAATAAGAACACCATGACTGGCTAAGTCAACGGTCATTTGGTGTGGGTGGTGCACTGGTGCATTATAGGGGACGTGAGTGTGAGGCGACGAGAACAGACTAGACAGATTAGGAACATGGGACGATAATTAACGGACAGACATGTGTCAGGCGCAGGGGACTCCACTCGGTGAGCGGAGTCAAAGTGGAGTCCAAGGTCGTTCATGATCTATGAACGAGAGGGGCGGGATGACTCCACCTGACACGGACAGGTCTCTCTCTTTCAACTCTTTTCATTCCATACCTATCAATTTAGACTCCACCCAGGCATGAACCTTTTTTTTTTGTTTTTGTAGCTGTAGGCAAGGCTGGTGAGCAAAAACTCACCCCAACCGACGAGCTAGCGGGATGCCACCATGCCACTTGCCACCGTTGCCTTGCCCCAACAGCCAGCTACATTACAATGGCGCCCAACGTAATAGCCCAATTTTCAATTTTCAATTTTTTTTTTATTTTTTTATTTTTAAGTTTCAATCTTCATTTTTCAATTGTTAATTTTCAAATTTTAACTTGCATTTATTTATTGTTTTTTTTTTCGATTTTAATTTCTAATTTTCTATTCTGTTTTAGTTTTCGTTCATTAAACAACTTTTTTTGCCATAGTAAATTTCCTTTCTTTTTGCTTTCCTGTCTTTAAAAGACCTTCTTGCGTTTCCATGACTTCTTTTTGTTTTTCAATAATTGTCCTTTATTTTATAACTTTAGTTTACTCTCTTCTCCTTTACCTTAATTTCGATTTTCGATTTCCTTCTTTGACTGGACTGATGACAATTGTAGGGGCAACATCGCTTGGATCAGTCTGAAGCGATATGTGCCACTACAACAAAAACAAAGGGGGGTACTCGTCTTGCCGTAGAAGTTCCTTACGAGAGCTGCAACGCTTGCATAAGTGGTATTCTGCGGTAAGACTAGTTTATTGACAAGTAGATGTTTTAGCGTGTAGGTGACTGTCTAAGCTACCGGGTACGTAGTCCAGCACTGTGTACACGTGAGGTTTACAGTCATCCTACACGGAGGAGATGTTAGCGGTGTGACAGCCGAGCTTGAGGCCAGAGCTTAGAGGCTTGTTGTGTCACACTGCAGAAACGGACGAATTGGGGAGACATTAGCTGACGAGGACTAAGACTAGTGACAAACGGACCACTCACTCACACTCACTATGACCTTGCCGAGGTGCAACACCAACACACACCAATAACATAAATAATTCTTCCTATTAACCTAAACAAACATTAAACAACAACAAAGCAATTTAGCCCACTCTTAAAATCAAAAAGCACATACATACATATATACACCTATACTTATATTATCATATCTATATACCACGTTTATTTAATTTTTTTTTATTTTATGATATACACTTATATTTCAATTTTTTTTTTTGGAAAATATACCCATTTTAAAAATATTTAGTGAATTTCAAGTTGACCCTTGCAGAGTTGAGTACACAATTTTTCATGTTCGAAGTTATTCAATATATTTCTTTTTTATCATACCTTTTTTTTATATTATTTAATTTTCTCATTAGGCCTTGTTTTGAATTTGAGTTCGGGCCCTGATTATAATTAGTTATATATCACTATTTATAAGTTTTATTTTCTTAACTACCCAGGCTTTATTTATCTATTTTTTTTACTTATTATATCACTGAATTTTATCATTGAATTTTACAGTTTTCGAATTTGGTAGGGAAATTTCTCTCTTCAACTGTTGAAGCATTTGACCAAAAAAAAAAAAAAAAACTTTTTTTTACCTTTTTTTAATATTTGTTTTTACTTTTGCCACTTGGTTTTTTTTCTTTTCTTTTGTTACCATTTTTTTTTTGGAGATTACCCACTGGTAGCATTATAAGTTGTTCACAGTTGGCTTGTACCCAAGAAATTTTTGGGATTTGAAAATTTTTTTTTTTACTTTACCTCTTTTCATTAATCTTTTAATTTTCGTTCATAATTTTAAATCATTTTTTTTTGTTAGTTTTGAAGTTTCTGCTTTTGGTGTAACCTTCGTCTTCCTTTTTATTTGGGTTCTTGCGGAAAACCCAGTTCCTCTAAGTTTTCTTTTCTGTGTCTCTGAACCCCTATAACTATTTCCGGTTCGCACAACGCTTGGCGACTCGGACCTCTTATTGGCGGAAGAAAGTTTTCGTTGTATGGAGAAGGAGGACGCCCAGGACGAGATTGTTGGTGGATTGGACCTAAACAGGACTGTAACACGGAGCAGAACCAGGGCGTTGCGGGACGAAGTTGTCGGATCGGTTTTTACACAGATCGATACGGGAATACCTCATTCCGATCTTTTGCCAACAGACCTTATTAACAGGTGCGCTTCGCGGGTTTTTAGGTCATCGGGGGAACATATAGTCCAATCAGTCCGTCCGTCTAGTTTTAGGGTAACCGAAACATTTTCGTTTTCTGGGGGTGAAAGTAGCTTTTCGAGGAAAGTCGACGAGCTGTTTAATATGTCCGACACCGAGCAGGAGGGAGCAGTTGGTGGAGCAGTTGGCGGAGCAGGAACCGGGGCTATCCCCGGGCGCAAGGAACCAGCAAAGGACCAGGGTGCTGAGGCTGTGGGACAGCGACAAAGTGGACCAACCTCAACGGCCATCAACATCAACCAGCTGAGCCATATGATGGCGATGATGGCGCAACAAAATGAGTGCAGTACATGATGGTGCAGTACATGGACGAGGTTCGCAATGTCCGCGATAACGTTTCGAACCTCAGTAGCCGAGTCGCTGTGATGGAAACCTCGGCGCACGGGTTAGGAAACCGGCCTGCTCAGTCATCTACTCCTGACAGGAATCGTAGGGACGAAGCAGCCAACCAGCGTGTCGGTCCAAATGCTACGTTGGGGGGTTCAGGTTCATCGGGAAACACCCAGGACCCACCGAAATGGAAGAAGTTGCACCTGGACAAGTGGCATGTGAAGTTTGACGGCACGAACAAAGGAATTACGGTGGAGAGCTTTCTGTTTAGGATCGAAAAGTTGCGATAGCAACACAATATCTCGCACTTTCAGCTCTTCACCGACTTCCATTGTCTCGTGACGGGCTCTGCCTTGAAGTGGTACTGGCAGGTCTTAGAGGACCACTCGGACGAACCCGATTTTGGGTACCCCGAGCTAAGGGCGGAGCTGCTAGCCCACTTCAAGACAGCGGAGTCCGATTACGAGATAATCCGCGAGATAATGGAGCGCAAACAACAGCCACTGGAAGGGTTCGACGACTTCTACGGTGAGGTCCATAATTTGACTTTCCGGCTCCGGAAAATCATCCCAGAGAAGGAGCTGGTAGGGATAATTAGGGGGAACCTGAAACCCTACTTGGCAAACTTAACGTTTGCGTCGAAAATCGACACGTTGGCTGAGCTGAAGGCCGAGTGTAGGCGAGCGGAGCGTCTCATGAAAGAGAACAAAAGTAGGGCCAAAGCAGTGAGCGAGTTAGGGTACCCCGAAGCGACACCTGGGAATGCGGAAGCAAACCAGACTCCCGTAGACGCGATCTCCAACAATTTCCAGCGTAAAGCGCCGTTTCAGCAGCAGACTTCCGCAATGCAGGGAACTTCGGCCCAGCCGAAGCCATCCTTTGGTCCCAATCCCACCACCAATTCTTTCTGTGCGTCCCCTTACCATTTAATGTTGTGTTATGCATGTGGAATGCCTGCCGATTATTTTGTCAAGAATCCGTCCGAGTTGAAAAAAGAGAATCACTGTAAGTCCCCGTTCCATAATATGATCTGTTTTGCGTGTGGTAAAGATACGTCTTTTTGTGTTTTTAAACCTGGAAAGGGAAACACCCAGCTGGCGGAGATTACCGGGGGCTCTCGCCAGGCGAAAGACCACCCGGACTCCAACCAAACGTCACAGTTTTAAAAAGAGAAAGCGGTGTGAAAGACAGGGAGAGTGCAGTAGGAGGGAAGAAAGCCGAGCCTAAAAGTCTGCACCAGAGAAAAATAGAATACGAGGAAGCTAGACATCGAATATTTAATGAAGAGATTATAACAAAAAAGAGAAGTTTTAATAAAATAAAGAAGATGCGGGAAAAGAGGAGAATCATGAAGAGGATTCACCATAAGATAGTATCCACTATTGTTACCCTTAAGGGAGATAACCGTTTCTTCGCTAGAACTAAAATAGGAGGGAAAGATGTTCTAGCTTTGTTAGATTCGGGGGCTGGCGCGAATTGTCTAGGTAAGGATCATGAAAAATTGATAGAGGGCAGAGAGGATAGCATCATTAAGGTGTCTAATCAAAAGATTCGTACAGCAAACGGCGGTGAAACGGCAGTAGTAGGTGCTATCTCTCTGTCTGTCTTGTGGGAAGGAGAACTCAAAGACCTAGAGTTTTTAATCGTGCCAGGCCTCCAACAAGAAGTGTATTTAGGGGTAGACTTTTGGCAGGCTTTCGACCTGGATGTTGTTAGTCGAGGAACGATGGTGCGTTCTACCCACACTGCCGTTGCAGAATTGGTACCCGCTGAGGGCGATTTATCGTTCGATGCCGTGCAACATGTCCTGACCAAAGAGCAAAGTGTTGCCTTAGAAAGGGTCAAGGCGCAGTACCCATCTTTTGCTGTCTTGGGGTTAGGGAAAACCAACGTGGAGGAACATGTGATTGAGGTTTTGGATGAGAATCTCCCAGTGAAACAGAGACACTATCCGATATCACCAGCGATCCAAAAGCATGTTTTTGCAGAGCTAGACCGCATGCTGGGTCTAGGGGTGATTGAGGAGAGCAACAGTAGCTGGAGCTCTCCCGTATCGCTGGTGATAAAAGGTGAAAAGAAGCGTCTCTGTCTCGATGCGAGGAAAGGCCATCGACCTTAAAGATGCCTTTTGGCAAATACCTTTGGAAAAGAAGTCCAGAGAAAAGACAGCGTTTACAGTACCAGGGCGTCCCCTTTACCATTACACAGTCATGCCATTTGGACTGTGTAATGCAGCACAAAGAATGTGTAGACTCATGGACTTCTTTACGTGATAGTGTTTTTGTGTATTTAGATGACTTGTTAGTTTGTTCTGTAGATTTTCCGTCTCATTTAGTGTTGTTGGAAAAGGTCGCTAAGTGTTTACGGGAAGCTAACCTCACAATAAATGTTGAGAAAAGTAAGTTTTGTTTCAAGGAAGTTAGGTACTTAGGTTACGTAGTGGGCGACGGATGCATTCGAACCGATGCGAACAAGGTTGCGGCTGTGAGGGATTTTCCCGAACCTAAAACGCCAAAACAGCTCAGGCGGTTCCTAGGGATGTCAGGCTGGTACCGACGTTTTATCCAAGACTATGCAACTATTGCAGCACCGCTGCACGACTGTCTCACAAAGGAAAAAATCAAAAAGTTTACGATGACAGATGAAGCAAGGAGTTCGTTCGAGCGACTAAAGGAGAGTTTAATCTCCGCTCCCGTACTGGTACACCCTGACTTTGACAGACGATTTTACATCCAGTGCGATGCTTCAACCGACGGAGTGGGCGGGGTACTCTTCCAGTTAGACGACGAGAACAACGAAAGACCAATAGCTTACATTTCCGCCAAACTGAATAAAGCGCAGCGTAATTACAGCATCACCGAGCTGGAGTGCTACGCTGCGGTGATAAGTGTGAAACGATTTAGGCCGTACGTCGAAGGTTTACCCTTCACCATCATAAGTGATCACGCAAGTCTCAAATGGTTGATGAACCAAAAAGACCTCTCTGGAAGACTTGCGCGGTGGAGTTTAAAACTTCAGGCGTACGACTTTCAAATCGAGCACAGAAAAGGAGCACTCAATGTAGTACCCGATACGCTGTCGCGAGCGCATATGGAGGAAATGCAGCTATCAGACAGACTAATGGACATTGACTTAGACTCGAACTACTTTAAAACTGAAGAGTATGACGAACTTCGGAAAACGGTGACTGAAAACTAAGAAAAACTACCAGAACTGTGCGTGTCGGACGGTTACGTATATAAACGGACGCAGTTTGACAGGGGGGACGAGCTTCAGCAGGACCAAGCCTGGAAACTCTGGGTACCGTCGGAGTTGCGAGCAGGGTTGGTGGAATCCTCCCACAGCTCACCTTCGGCCGGCCACGGGGGCATCCACAAAACCTTAGCCCGAATACGCGAAAAATACTATTGGCCTGGTATGGTAACCGACGTCCAAAACTTCCTAAAAGAGTGTGAAATATGTAAAGGAAACAAAACCCAAAATATATTTAATAAACCACCCATGGGAAAGCAACACGTAACCGAAAGACCTTTCCAACGTTTGTTTATTGACTTTATGGGTCCATATCCACGTACTAGTGATGGAAATGTGTATGTGTTTGTGTGTCTTGATCATTTTTCCAAGTTTGTGTTTTTAAAACCTATGCGTAAAGCCGCGTCCTTAGATGTAATTAAATTTTTAGAAAAAGAGGTTTTTCACATCTTTGGGGTTCCGGAATATGTGCATTCCGATAACGGGAAACAATTTGTCTCCGACATGTTCTCAAAATTTCTAGAAAGGTATGGAGTTAAACATATAAGAACAGCCTTTTATTCCCCGCAAGGAAATGCGGCGGAAAGAGTTAACCGCTCAGTGCTGCAAATAGTGAGGTCCTTCATTAAGGACAACCAAAAGAACTGGGATAGGTGTATCAGCGATGCGGCTTTTGCCCTTCGCAGCGCGATACATACTTCGATTAACTGCTCCCCATACTATGCCACGTTTGGCATGCCCATGATGCAACATGGGGCATCATACAAAATTTGCCGCAAATTGGGGGCAGTTAAAGATACAGATTTCGAGATAGAGGCTAGAGCTGATAGGTTACAGAGTATTAGAGATTCTATAATGAAGGAACTCAAACTAGCACATGAGCGGAGCAAAAAATTTTACAATACTAGGAGCAAAGATGTGAAATTCCAAACCGGACAAGTGGTATACCGCCGAAATTTCAAGCAGAGTTCGAAGATTGAAAACTACAATGCTAAACTTGCCCCAAAGCAAGTTAAGTGTGTAGTCCTGAAAGCGATTGGAAATTCAATGTACGAACTCGGCGATATGAAGGGCAAGAAAATAGGCGTATACCATGCTAAAGATATTTTTGTTGCATAAATCTATGTTGCATGTTAGTTTTAATTGTTGCATGTAGCGTATGTAGAAGTGTTGCATGTTTTATGTCGTGAAGGCTTGACTTGACGGGACATACCCATGTTGACATTTATTTATACCTTTTTTTTCCCCGTAATTATATTTGTATTTATTTATTTTTGTTATTTATTAATTAAATTTTTTGTGATTATTTATTTATTTATTTGCCCATTTATTGACTAATCTATTTAATTTTTTTATTATTGACACCCTTTTTATTAACCGGCAAAACTGTGATATAGATATAGATACTCACCTGTGATTTAAGCTTAGATACTTACCTGTGATATAGTTTTAAGTTAACCTGCATGCAATTCTAGTCTTTTAGATATAGGGTAAACTGTGATATAGGTTCCTAGTAGAAATAATTCTGAGTGCTGCTCATGAAATAAAAACGCGTTACCTAAGCTAAATGAATAAGCAAGGGGATAGCCCGGCTGTAGGTCGTGGGTCGAAGCCACACGTTGGGCACACCAAAACCAAACTAAGACAGACTGCGCTTTGAATCTTTTTACGGACACGCTCCATGTTGCATGCAACATCGGCGGCATCCGAGCCTGTAGTGGCAGCCTGTGGGTTAATGCCACATTGTTGAAGTCCGAACACCGCTGCATCTGTGTGGTTAACAGCAACGGAGTTTCCCGTGTATGTGTTTGTGATGTGACCAAGGACTGAAACCGAAACCGAAACCGTAACCGTAACCGATTAAAACCGATTCATTTTTCAAAACCGAAACCGAAACCGTTATTTTGATCTGGAAAAGAACGAAACCGAAACCGTTTCAAAAGCCGGAACCGGTTCCAAACGGTTTTGAATTTTTTTAATGTATCACTTCTTTAAGTGGGCACAAACAGGTACTCTGAAAACTTTCAGGGATGATTGTCGAGCAAGGTTACAAAATGCGTTTTAACCTTAGTATAAAAATTCTGAAAGAGGAAATTTGATTAGAATTTGATTTGAGCGACCGAAAAAAATTTACGAGATACGAAAACGAAATGTTCAGACTTGACTCAGAAAGCACCACTCATATTAATGTTTTTGGCGATTTATACATTTCATTTAATATTTTTCTAATAAAAAAGTAGAGTTAATTCTAGGAATTTGTTTTGCAGAAATTTCATCCATGCATAGCGTTAATAAAATTTATTATTATATTAGAGAAATCCCATCATGGCAGCAGGAAAAAGTTATGAAAATTCAGATCTATTTCGAAGCTACATAGGTACTTGACTATTTTAGTAGTAAAATTTATTTTGTTTGTGTTTTTATTTGGTAACCGAAACCGGAACGAAACCGTAACCGAAACCGAAATAAATGTTGAAGAACGAAGCCGGAACCGGAACCGAAACCGAAACACGTTGCAAAACCGAAACCGTAACCCGAACGTTATTTTAATCGGTTTCAGACCTTGGATGTGACGAAAGTCAAATACATGTATTTAGATAGGTGAATGTGGATCTGTTAGTGTAGGTGAAAGTTATGTTGTGAAAGTATATCTGTCGTGTCCCGCCTAATCAGGATAGATGTATGAGTGTCCTCGGTGGTTGAGTGAAATTGTCAAAACGGAACATCTTTTCGCTTGTGGGGTACGATCGCCAAACGAAGCTAGGCAAAGATTCAAATGTAAAGTTGAGCCAAGCCTGTGCGGATCCCGTGTATACGGTCGTGGAAAAAGTTGTGAAAGTTTTTTTTTACATCCAATTTTTGTGGTGCACCGTAGTAACGGTTGAAAAAAAAGAAAAGGAAGACAGATCTTTGAAGGTGCCGGTACACCAATAGCCGGAGTACGTACCTAGACCAGCTAAAATTTAGGTGAGTGTTGTGAGGCAAAACTAAAAGAAAAATAGAATTTCCCTGCTATTTGTGGTTGCTAGGTCCTAAGTGGTTTTTTTCCTTTCCTTTAGGATAAATCTATTCAGGCCAGGGAATTGTTCCTCGATTGGCCCAGCACCTAAATAATCATCGTACCATACCACATTCAAAGGTTTTGGAAAAAGGGAAACATATTGTCGGCGCTGGGCTCCGCGTCCAAAGGCCACCAAGGGCCTCAGAGCACTCTTGCCACAGCAACCATCACCACATAATCATTTTTATAATTAAGGACCAAGATCCGACCATTTTTTTTAAGAAAGGAGCACGAGGAGAGAGAGGAGGATCGAGCCGCCGCTTCGCATCTGGAGTGTTATTGGATTTTTTTATTAAATAATTTTTTTTTCTTGCGTTATTTTCTATTTCCGTGTTTAAGCTTTTACTGCCGAGTCATCATAATCTCTTAACTTGTTTCGGCCTAAGTTAGACTTCCAAATACTATCTCTTTTGTACCATTATAATTTTTATCCTTTTTTTTTTTTGAGCCACCCTAATATGTATCTATTTTTTTTTAAGCCTTTTAGTTTGATTATTATCTCCCATATTTGGTCCATAAGGTTGTTACTATAGTTAAGTTAATTAATTTTAGTTTCCTTTTTGTATGCAAAAGCTAACTTTTTGGGTGTTTTTTTTACTTTCATATTATGACCGCAATTTTTTTAGTTCTGTTGCGAACCGAGCATCATAAGTTTATTGGTTTTTTTTTCATCTGCCCAAATATCACTTCGTTTTCTTAAGCTATTGGCCTTTGTTTTCATTATTAAGTAGTTTTCCTCTTGCCGTAATTATACTTCCTAAATTCCCCGCTTAGGCAATTTTGATATTTTTTTTTTTTGAACCCCTATATTTAGACTTTTATTTACATCTTTTGTTCCTTTTTTTTTACGCCTATTTTTATTATAATAAGTTGCTCGCGCTAAAAACCCTTTCGCTTGCCTTTAATCTAAATTGTCGCTTTTTATTTTCAGTTTCCATAGCCCAAAGTTAAAGTTTTTTTATTCGAAATTTGGTTTTACCTTTGTAGGTCTATAATTTAATAGAGTTCCATTTTTGTTTTGCTTTGAACATTAGGTTTTGTTTTTCCTTTATCCCTGTTTAGCCTTTTGATCGCCTCCTTATCCAGTTTTCGCACTTTCCCTTGTCGTTGGTGAAACACCAGTTTGGTGTTTTCCCTCTGCACCTTTTTCCTGTTCCACACCCTCCCACACAACCTTTTTATTCAAGTTTTTTTCTTAGATAGTTATCTTTATTTATCATTCCATTTTTAGTTTCTCTTTCGTTATTTAGTTGTAGTTTCAGTTTTCAATTTACTTCCTGATTAAATTTTTAATTTGCTTTGTTTAATATTTAAGTTGTTTGCGTGCAAAGCATTTATTAGTTTTTCTTTGCATTTATTCATTAGCACAATTTTCGCTTTGATTCGGACGGCCGCCGCACGTCCGAATAACTTCCAATATAGTTTTGGCTACCTCTCCTACCTACTAGTGAGTAGTTGAAGCTTTCCAACATAGGAAAATTTATATACTTATGTATGTGTTAGGTTATATTGTTTTGCAGCAACCCTCTCTCCGCGACGCAGGCGCCTATGTCAACGGATAGATCGGTAAGTGCTAATTCTTAAGGTATATTTACCAAAATAAAATTTACACTTGTCATACGTATATATACATATATGCTAGTATTGGAAGCTAGGTGGGTAGAGAAGTTACCGGCGCACAGGGTCGTCCGAAAGGCCACAGTAATCATTATTTTTAATTCCCAGAAGATATTTTTTTACTTATTGTTTTCATATTTTTTTTTACGCGGATATTTTTTTTACATTCTTTTATTTAATTTCTTTCTTGGTTTTTATTAAGCTATTAAGCTAAGTTACATTAATTGGATTGCTTAAAATTTTTTTTTGGATTAAATTTTTATTTAATTGATTCTTATTGTTAGGTTTTTTGGATTTTATTAGTGTATTTTTTTTATTATAGATTTTTTTTTCGTTTATTTACTCTTGAGTTAAGAAATTTCTCTTGTGAAATTTTTAACTTTGCTAGGTTAGTTTTGTTAAATCCTGGTAGTCTTAAAGGATTTTTTTTATGGAATGAAGTATTAGCTATAAGTTGAAGATTGTTACCTTTTTTTTGAACTGCGTTAGCCTAAGTTTCTCGTTTTTTTATTTCTTCTAATTTATTTTAATTTTAATAAACTAAGATTGTGAGTTTGTGATACGAAACGATTTGCTTCTTTCCTTTTTTTTTGTTTTTTTATGGGGTGAAATAAGAACACCATGACTGGCTAAGTCAACGGTCATTTGGTGTGGGTGGTGCACTGGTGCATTATAGGGGACGTGAGTGTGAGGCGACGAGAACAGACTAGACAGATTAGGAACATGGGACGATAATTAACGGACAGACATGTGTCAGGCGCAGGGGACTCCACTCGGTGAGCGGAGTCAAAGTGGAGTCCAAGGTCGTTCATGATCTATGAACGAGAGGGGCGGGATGACTCCACCTGACACGGACAGGTCTCTCTCTTTCAACTCTTTTCATTCCATACCTATCAATTTAGACTCCACCCAGGCATGAACCTTTTTTTTTTGTTTTTGTAGCTGTAGGCAAGGCTGGTGAGCAAAAACTCACCCCAACCGACGAGCTAGCGGGATGCCACCATGCCACTTGCCACCGTTGCCTTGCCCCAACAGCCAGCTACATTACAAACCCGACTATAACGAAGTGCGAATAGCTATATCACGGCTAAAAAACAATAAAGCAGCGGGTGCTGATGGCCTGCCCGCTGAGCTATTCAAATGAGGCGGCAAGGTGCTGTTAAGGTGCATGCACCAGCCCTTGTGCAGAATATGGTTGGATGAACGCATGCCTGAAGATTGGAATCTAACCCCCATATTTTTATGGAAATGTCATTTTAAAAAGCTTTATAAACCTATTTTATTTTTTGTGAATAAGGGGGTTAGTGTTCTCTGCCCAATCCATAAGAAGGGTGATCCCGCAAACTGCGCCAACTATCGTGGAATCAGCCTTATCGCATATAAGGACCTATCAAGCGTATTGTGCGAAAGACTGAAGCCTGACGTAAACCGACTGATTGGACCTTATCAGTGTGGCTTCAGACCTGGTAAATCTATCATCGACCAGATTTTTACAATACGCCAAATCTTGGAAAAAAACCCGTGAGAAAAGGATCGCCACACACGGACTACGCTGACGCGGACTACCCCACAAAATTATGTCCGACAACGGGAAAACATTTGACGTGGCCCAACGGGCTATCCAGAAAGATCTCTATTTGTTTGTCAAAGAAGCTGCTGTGGACCTTGCTGAAAAATATGCGGTGCAGGGCCTCACCTGGCAATTCATACCGCCCTACGCCCCCCCACATGGGTGGCCTATGGGAAGCCGCAGTAAAAAGCTTTAAGATCCATTTCACCAAAGTAGCCGGAAATCAAAGGTTTACGTTTGAGCAATTCACTACTCTCCTCATCCGAATTGAAGCAGTGCTGAACTCTCGTCCTCTGTCTCCCATGTCACAGGATTCAAGCAATTTATTAGCCTTGACTCCTGGACACTTTCTTCGAGGAGCCCCCTTAATCGCCCTACCAGAACCGCCTTCCGAAAACATATCTCTGACTAAGAAATGGCAAAAATTGAAAGTTCTGCATCACCAGTTTAGTTCCCGATGCACACTGGGGCCACCTATATCTATGGGGACGTTCTGAAATCAACTTTTTTACATCAGAATCGCTTTATCTGCACTAAAGCAGTTAATCTATAGCATCTTAACCCATTGGCGGCCAGGGGTTAAACCGTTGGTGACCTATGTTTTTTATTTTAGTTTCGAATTTAATTTTCTTCAATCAGAATCCATATATCGATACTAAAACAGTAAATCCCAAGAATTTAAACCCTGTAACGACTTAATTCCTAAATCAAAATATTCATATCATATTTGTTGTATCTACACTAAAACGAGTCATCTTTGGAATCTTAACCCATTAACGGTCATGAATTAATCCATTGGTGACCAATTGTTTTTTTAAGATCTATAACCAAATTATTTAAATCGCCATTTGTATGTCTGTACAAGAATAGCCAATGTGTATTATATTAACCCATTAGCGGCTATGTATTAACCCATTGATAGCATATGTTTTTTCTTTAAATTCTGAAATCAACTTATTTGAATAAGAATCGTTATGCCTCTACAAGATTTGTAGATGTGTAGCACTTTACCCCATTCACGGCCATACTGCAACAAATTGATAACTTTTGTAAACCTGATATCAATTTATTTTCATCAGAATCGCCATAACTAATAAAAAACTACGTTTTAACTCATTAGTGAAATTTTTTCTCTTTATTCTGAAATCTTTACTAAGAACTAGGTCAACAGTGATAAAACGTAGTAAACAGCTATAAGTAGAGGGTGTCTGAGTTAAAAAAAGGAAATATTAGGGTTCAGGTACAATGTACCTGGTAAATATGTATGTATAAAAATGGGTTTCTCCAATTTTCTTGTTTCGAGATATTAAAAGTTTTCTGTTGTCACAAGTATGTATGGGAATAAGGAGTTTCACCGTTAGCGTTTTAAGCAGAACACGTATTTCCCCACACATTTTCATGCCTAACATAAAAAAAAATCAAAATTGGAGTAACACAACTTGTGCTTCAAAGAACTCATATTATAATACAGCTTACAAGTCGGAATTAAAGAAACCTGGCTTGGCAAGTAACCTTAACCACAATTTGTAATTAAAGTAACCGGAAAATAATGGATCAACTAAATTTGAGATAAAACAGAATCAAACTCGACCAGATATAGGTGTTTTTTTTAACTAAAATTGGAATGCAATTTCTAAACTCACTATTTTTTAAATGCGCACTTTATTTTTGGTTCTGAACTCGGATTCTTCGTCACAAAGGATCATGTTTTACTGCTGAATTTTTACATTTGTAACGTTTTTGCGCAAATTAAAAAAAATCTATTTTGAAAAAATTTAAAAAAAGAGGCACGTTTAGTTTTATACTAAAAATTAATTTTTTAAAACATCATAATGACGCTTAACCGCCTAGGCGATTTTGGCCGTTTCGTATCAAAGCACGCCAGTCATTCCTTTTTAGCGATAACTGACGCCAATTGGAAACCCCAAGGGAGTTCAAGTCATCCTCCACCTGTTGTTTCCATCTCAGTCGAGGTCTCCCCCTTCCTCTGCTGCCGAATTCGGGTGTCGATAGGAAAACTTTCTGTGCTGGTGCTTCTTCGCATAACATGACCCATACAGCTCATCGTTAAATTTCCTTCGATACTCGCCGTTGGCATCACGGGAAGGACCATACATCTTCCAAAGAACTTTTCTCTCAAATACTCCAAGGGCCATCTCATCTTCTCTTGATATTGTCCATGATTCCGAGCCGTACATCAGGACAGGTATGATGAGAGACTTATAGAGCGTGATCTTTGTTCTTCGAGAGAGGACTTTACTTCTCAATTGCCTACTCAGTTCAAAGTAGCACTTGTTGGCAAGAGTGATTCTCCGTTGGATTTCTAGACTGATATTATTTTCGGTGTTAATGCTGGTTCCCGAATAGACGAAGTCTCTCACCGTTTCAAACTTGTAGCTATCAACGGTGACTTGGCTGCCAAGCCGCATGTGCGCCGATTCTTTCTTTGATGACAGCAGATACTTCGTCTTGTCCTCGTCCACCGCAAGACCCACTTTTTCGCTTCCTTATCCAACCCAGAGAAAGCAGCGCTTACGGCGCGGCTGTTAAGGCCTATGATATGCATATCATCGGCATACGCCAGCAATTGCACGCTCTTGTAAAAGATTGTGCCATTGCGGTTTAGCTCTGCTGCTCGAATTATTTTCTCCAGCATGAGGTTAAAGAAATCGCACGAAAGGGAGTCGCCCATTCTGAATCCTCGTTTGGTTTCAAATGGCTCAGAGAGGTCCTTCCCGATTCTGACGGAGCTGTTGGTTTTGCTCAACGTCATTTGGCAAAGCCGTATAAGCTTTGCAGGGAAGTTAAATTCAGACATGGCGGCACACAGGCAACTCCATTTTGTGCTGTCAAAAGCGGCTTTAAAATCGACAAAGAGATGGTGAATGTTGATTCTTTTACCATGGGTCTTCTCCAGGATTTGGCGTATCATGAAAATCTGGTCGATGGTAGACTTACCAGGTCTAAAGCCACACTAATAAGGTCCAATCATTTTGTCTACGATGGGCTTCAGTCTTGCACACAATACGCTAGAAAGAACCTACATTGGGACCACGTAGGGTACGCACGTCCAGAACGGTGGAGCTGTGTCTGCCGTCGATCATGACATTATCAATCTGGTTTCTAGTTCTTTGATAAGGGAACAGCCATGTGGCTTGGTGTATTCGCTTATGCTGGAACCTGGTACTACTGATGACCATATTGCGAGCAGCGGGGAAGTCAATCAACCTAGTGCCGTTGGGTGATGTTATATCGTGCAGACTGAATTTTCCAACTGTAGGGCCAAAGACTCCTTCCTTGTTCACCTTGGCATTAAAGTCGCCGAGCACGATTTTGATATCATGCTGGGGGCAGCGATCATAATTCTGTTCAAGTTTATCGTAGAAGGAGTCCTTCTCTGCGTTGTCCGTCTCCTCAGTCGGCGCATAGGCGCAGATAAATGTTATGTTGAAAAACCTCGCCTAGATGCGGATCGCAGCGAGACGCTCGTCCACAGGTGTGAACGCTAATACTTGGCGGCGAAGTCTCTTTCCCACCACGAATCCTACACCACGCGCTTTGCCGCGTGCCTGGCCACTATAGTATACGTCACAAGGACCGATGGTCGTCTTTCCTTGCCCCGCCCATCGCATTTCCTGCAGGGCGGTGATGTCGGCTTTTGCGCCTACGAGGACATCAACCAGTCGGGTAGAGGTACCGTCCCTTTAAAGGGTCCGGACATTCCCGGTACATGCCCTTATATCCAAATCATTATGCCTCATTCGTTTTGCCGGGTCGTCAACATTAAGGGGGGTTCTCATCCGAGGCTTTGGTACATTAGTTTTCATTGAATTAAGTTTTTTACGTGGCGGGTCCCTTACCCAGCGCACAACCCGATTTAAAACATGTAGTTCCAAAAAAAAAAACACTAATCGATTACATAAGCTTCACTTAATGTAATGGAAAAAGCAGAATCATAAAATTTTATATTCTTCTCTTACACCAACTATTTCAAATACACATTAAAATTTCTCACTTTGAAAAAAATAATTTTTTGGAAAATTTGCCATGTTTGCGTATGGAAAAAAGATAAAAAGCTGGAAATTGGGCCAGAAGTGTAGAATTTTATAGGGAACAACACCGGGTTTTTATTTTTTTGAAAAACTCAATATTTCAAAACTGAATTTTGAGCACGCTCGGCCCCAGTGTGCGATGGAAGGAAGAATACCTCAAAGAATTACATAACAGATATAAATGGAAACATCCCCGTCTCAGTGATAGTGAAGGAGATATGGTCGTTATCAAAGATGATTTATCCCTCCCAAATGACTGGTGCTTGGGGCGAGCTGTCAATCTCCATCCGGGAACCGACCAACATGTAAGGGTAGTAGATATTCGTACCCAAGCGGGTACAGTCACCCGCAATATCACTAAACTTTGCGTTTTGCCCCCCTGTAGGTTAAGTTTTCGACCAACTTACCCCGCGCGCAACTCTCTCTCTCTCTACGTATAAGTCACAAATCATGGAGTACAACAAATGTCGCCTATGCTGTCGCTACCACAGCTTGCGTTTTTGTCCTGCGTTTTGGGTATTGGTCCCGGCAGAACGCTACGAGACAGCCCGAGCTCACAATTACAGCCTGAACTGTGTGGGCACGTTACACCGAACTAACGCTTGCACCTCGGGGGGTGGATGCCGACACTGCGGAAGAGCTCATCACACCCTACTGCACCGCCCAACTACTACCACAACCGCTCGAACTGGCTCTCAAAGAGCAATGGCGGTACGCACAGGACCCCAACGAGTCCCAACTCCAGATAATTGAGCGGCCCACCGTCCGCTTGCAACGCCAAAATCCAACGTTGGATACTTTTTAATAAAGCCGAGGGAACTCTAGAGGAACTCAAAGCGGCGTTATATCTGTCAGCTCCGCAGGCCGGCCGCCATGTTGAAGACATGAGCGCTAACCTCATTGAATTCGAGGACGATTAAAATCGCAATATATATATATATATATATATAATATAAATTTCAAATACTTACCTTTTTGAAATACCTACCCTTTTGAAATACTTACCCTTTTTAAATACTTAGATTGTATAAAACCTTTATCTGCACCCTGTACCAATTTATTAATTTACCGTTTGCATAAAATATGGAATACATACATACATAACTAATACATACCCTTCAAAAAGTAGTATAAGGAGTTTTCTGAAATAAGCCATACGCCAGCGCCGCTGCTTACGTTGTTTTTTGACATGGGTTACCAGCCTTAGAATAATCGGTTATTTATTCCTTATTTTATATGGTATATCAGCCTTAGGAATAAGAGTATCTCTCAAAGAGTTGACAGATGATTTCCATGGCAACCGCATGTAAAGCGCAGCTGCCACATCTAAAAAAAATGTTGGACCTATGTGTTTGAGCAAAAGGACCGAAAATAGGACCAATTTTTTATTTTTTTGCAGTAACGAAGCAGATAAGTACATACGACGAAAAGCAAATATTTAGCGTTATAATACATTTACACTGCAACAAATTTGGCGATTTTCCATACAAATCTTATTTCCCGAATTTGACATTTCATCACATTCGATAAAATTTGCCAAACAAATTCATCCTGCATTCCTCTAAATAGCAACAATGGGGTGTTTCACATTTAGAAATACCCTTCAAGATTGCCTTAATGAAAATAACAATTTCAACTAATATTGTAAATTGCCAATTCTACCAGAAAAAAAACATAAGCCTTCTTGACTCTTCTACAGGTGTTTAAAACATCACAGTAGTGCATTTTCTTTCGATGGTTCTGCGTCCTGGGAGAAGATTCTTGCAGGGAAGCAACTATTTCAATGTAAAAGGGGTCTAAATGCCTCATTTGAATTCGCCAAATTTGGTGCAGCGTAAGAGTATTACTAAATACTTATTTTAAATAACAGATGTTTTGCTTGAAAAAAATAATAAAATCAGAAATAAAAAACAAATTGTCCATACATAAAATTAGCGCGAACTTATACTCAAATATTTTTTAAATAACAAATAAAGTCTGCAGAACATTTGCCTTGTTCCAATTAACAGTGATCCAGATACGCTGAAAATTTGTATCCGTATCTGGATCACGGCAATTATATATTCATCTATAACCCTGCTAACCATCTTCGGATAATTTCTTGGGAAATTGCTGGATAGCGCTTCCCAAAAAAGCAGGATAGAAAGGCGGATAATTTTGTTCAGCACGGAGCCATGTTGAAGCTGCTAACTAGAGTTGGAAATTATGGAACTGTGATTATGTTTTCACCTGGGCTAGCGCTGGTTGGCATGGTAAAAGTAGGCATCGAAATACCAAATTATAATTCGATATAACTCTTTAGTTCCATAATTTCCAACATGGATAGAAACGGAACCCCGCTAAACAAAATTATCCACCTTTTTATCCTCTTTTTTGGGAAGCGCTATTCAGCGATTTCCGAGAAATTATCCGCAGATGGTTAGCAGGGTATTAATCATAAATATTTCTCCTAACTCCGCGCACAGATACCAGAAAAAGTGACCCAATAACAACTTTTAAAAACATTCTAAAAAGGGTCAAGGTGGCAGCACTATACCGACGCGCCATCATAGTATGATTTCGCAATAATTTGTGTACATTTGTAAAAAGTGAAGAAAATTAGTAAAATATTTAATAATAGTGCAAAAAAGGTAGAACTACATTAATTTAATAAGTTAAAGACTGTGAAAAATATCTATTGAAGTCAGTTCACTCTCAATTATTAGTCGTGTTTAGAAATTCTGTGCATTGCAACTAAGTTTTGTGCAATTTGTTTACTTTCATTTGTTGATAGTTTTTAGTTTCCATTAAAAAAAATGGCAAATTACGTAGGGTACTCGAAGAGACATTTCAAGCGGCTAACGAGGAGCGCACAACCTGTTAGCATGGGCGACCAAGAAATTGACTCTGTGCGCTTGAATTCTTACTCTTTCATTGACGACGGTGCGGAGAATTTGGAGGAGATAGCTGATAATCATGGAAGTGCATCCTCTGAACAAAATATTCCAATAAAAGAGAAGATAGCTGTATGGGCTTTTGAAGAAAACATATCGCACATTGCAGTGACCAAATTGTTATTGATATTAAAAAATTATGGACTAGACGTCCCCCTATCTATGCAAACGCTAATGGGGTTGGGAAATATTGAAAAAAATAGAATATCTGAGGTAGAACCAGGTAGCTATATGCACTTTGGTATATATAAAATGATTAATAAATACAGCGATCTTAACATAATTTGTGAAAATCTAGTGCAGATAGACATAAACATAGATGGACTTCCACTCTGGAAAAGTTCAAATACTTCCATGTGGCCGATATTGGGCGCGTTTGTTAAAAGACAAGATCTTAGGCCTTTTGTGATAGGTTGCTTTGTCGGGCCAAAGAAACCATCAAGTCCTGACGATTACCTTGCTGAATTTGTGAAAGAATTTAAAGAATTAGATGCCAATGGTTTACGAATTGGAAATTTGACTACTAAGCTTGGTATAAGAGCATTCGTGTGCGATGCTCCAGCGCGTGCATTTGTCACTACAACGGTTTCTCACAACTCCTTTCATGGCTGTCCCTTTTGTCATCAAATTGGCACTCGTATAAACAAGAGAACAGTATATTCTTCAACAGCAGGGATTCCACGAACAAATGATAGTTTCAAAGCCCGAAGCGATGTAAATCACCACAATGTGGAATATAGGTCCAAACCAAATGTATTGGAGTCTATTGGAATAAACTGTGTCACACAATTTCCATTGGATCTATTACATCTCATTGATCTTGGGGTTAGCAAAAAAATTATGACGAAATTTGCACGTGGTCAATTAGCACCAGGTTTCAATGTTTCTCAGCAAACCAAAACTGAGCTATCCACCAAGCTAATAAGCCTTAGAAAATATGTTCCGAAAGAATTCAGCAGAAAACCCAGGCACTTAGATGAACTTTTGAGATGGAAAGGAACCGAATTCCGACAGTTAGTTTTATATACTGGAATAGTAGTATTCAAAGATATTTTCTGTCGAGAAATGTATGATCATTACTTGCTTTTATGTTGCAGTTATCGCATATGCCTTTCCGAAAAAATATTTGATGCTAATATCGATGTGGTAAAGAGCATGTTGCAATTGTTTGTCACGGACTTTAACAAATTTTACGGTCAAGATAGCATTTCTTACAAAGTTCACGGACTTCTACATTTAGCAGACTTAATCAAAGAAATCGGGCTAGTAGACAGCTATAATTTTGAAAATCATTTGCAAATTTTAAAAAAGAAGGTTAAAAAACCGCAAAATATTTTAATGCAGCTTAATTATAAATTGAATGATATTCCAATCAAAAAAAAGTTTGAAGAAACGAACTGTTTGATAGATAAAGATTTAATATCACTAAAGTTCAATGAATTATTTTTTTCGAAAAAATCTCCAAATAATATTTGCGGCGTGAATGGGCATCCATGTAAAATAATTGCTCTTGGTATAAAGAATGGAAAGCACTACATGGTATTCAAACGTTTCTTAAATATTTCATCATTTTTTTCATACCCCATTGATTCATTACAACTTGGCATAATACAAGCTAAGGAGCTTTCTGAAGAAGAAGAAGTGGCTTCAATAGATAAAAAAATACAAAAATATTTTCCAATAATTACCTCAGAAAACGCATACGTTTTGATACCCATTATTCACCAAATCACAAACTGAAGATTATTTTGTACATTCATACTTTTATGCGTCAATAACACTATGGCTGGACAGATTGGTAAGATTTCTTATACAAACATATCGACTGCTGAGTGGAAGATCGCCCTATTTGAAAATGTTTTTCAAAAACGCCCTATCTCCATTTCAAAATTCGCTTGAAGAACGCACTATCTCAGAACGTCGTATCTCAATGAAAATAATCAAATAATCAATACATTTTCAGCTGAGATAGGGCGTTCTTCAACCGAATTTTGAAATAGAGTGTTATTGAAAAAAATTCTGAGATAGGGCGTTTTTGAAAAATATTTTGAAATAGGGCGATCTTCCACTCAGCAGTCGATAATCATTTGAGAAAATAATAATAAATTATTAATCTATACATATTTGAAAAAAAATTTATTTCAGCTGACAAAGAACCATTCCATTTAAATCAAGCTATCGACCTAATAAACAATTCACCACCTATTTTTCTGCCTTCAACTAGTGCCACTTTCTCGTCAGATGATAGAATGCTAACCGAATTAAAAGGTTAATAATAAAGAAGCCAATTTAAGTTTTTATCCTTATTAATATATATTTTTGTTCTTATTATTTTATTTTAGAGCTGAAAACGATGGTAGGATTGTTAAAAACTGTAATTGATCAGCAAGCTCAAATTATAACCCAGCAAAATGTTAAAATAAATGCGATATATGGCAAGCTTTTTCAAACCACTACTTCATACAACATCCCTTTGCAGTCTATAAATGATTTCAATGATATCGAAGAAAAAATCAAGGAAAAAAATTTCGAGAGAGACATTGTAAGTAAAGACTATTTCGTTACCTTTATTCACAAAGGCTCTAACTGACCCATTTTCGAAAATGCGTTTTTCACATATTTTAGTATGATATCTTAATATACACCCTCACTACAAGGTCCTTTCGAAAAATTAACTGTAATTCTCGTTGTTAACGTTAAAAAACAAAAACAAATGTTTGCAGTTTTGTAGTATGTACCTATATTAGCGTGATTCAAATAAAAATGCTGTTTCTTTTTGTCTTACCCCCAAAAAGCTAGTAATTGACGACCCAGACGACATTTGTTTGAATCACCCTAATGTATATTCAATTTCTATATACAGTGACTTACGGTAAATTCGGTCCACTAACATTTTTTTTTTAATCTCGTTAGCCATGGTACTAAGATGGTATTTCTATGGAAGAAATGGTATTTCTATGGAAATACAATGTCCTACAAAACTGCAAAAAATATTAAAATTTCCCAGAAAAAACTATAAAAAAATTTAAAATTAATCAAGAATTTTCGTTCACTATATGTATGTAAATTTATGTATAAAATATTTATTTTTGCTTATAGAAAATATTCCTAAAAACATCTATACCAGGAAGGGTCTCAAAACACTTGTCAAACCTAATGTCGGACGAATTTTTAAAACTAGTAAATTGGAACGGTCGTAAAAATCTAATTGCATTGGCAAATTACAATTTATTTTCCAAAACATTATACGGTATGTAAGTTTATTCGAAATTGCACAGCTCAAAAAATAATAAAAGATAACCTTTTCCAATAGGTGCCCTTGAACATATGTACACTACCTTTGAAGACTACGAAGCGGACTTTAAAATTGCAATTAGCAGAGGGAAAAATAGAATGGACAAAAAGCGGCACATCGAAAAGCGGAAACTTAATGACAGCTTGGAAAATTAAATTTAAAATTTTCGTTATTTTCCATATTCACATGGAAAGCATTTTTTTGTATGAAAAAAAACTGAAGTTATATGGACAAAAATATAGTCTAAAAATCAGGGCGAGTTTTAAACAGCTTAAAATTTATACATTACTATGCTATAACTTGATTCAAAATATGTCGTCTCCAGGGATCGAAAATAACAGTTACTTTTATAATATATGTAAGTTGTTTTTTTTTATTTTTTATTTTCACGGGAAAAGTGCAAAATAAAAAAAAATTTACTAATCGATACTGAGTGTAATAAGGAATGTGTTTAATTTTTATGATATAAATGTTATTTGCTGTCCCTGGCCGTTTCATAACTATAGTAGTCTAAGAATTTACATAAAATAATATATGTAACACAAATGAATTTAAATATCTAACTCATATAAGAGGAATATACACCTTAATGTACAAATAGGTTTAAAAATGTTTTGTTTATTGAAGTTGGAATTTCTTATAGCCTTGTGCACTTAAGCATTTGTAAAAACCTTAACCGGTCATATACACATGTTAATCAAATTAATAAAATGAAATTGCTTTATTTTGATTCAAACGAAATACATATCTATTGTCAAGCAAGTTTGTAACAGAGGGTTTAATAACTTAACAGGTAGTATGAATGTAATTCTTATTAAATATTAACTACGTTTAACTAAACTGCCCTAGTAGTCGTCAACAATACTTTGAGAGATATGAATTACCGAGTTTTGAAATTTAATTATTTCGATATAGTAAGAGTTTTCGTTTATGTTCTTAACTACGTCGTAAATGTTGTAAACTTCGTATATCTGTCATTTTTCATACAAGTTTAGGAAGTTTAATGTGTATATAACATTCACGAAACATTTAGGAATTTGAATGAATACCCTGAATATTTTTTTTCTCCATGTATAACACGAGAACGAATTATAAAATTACAAAATTCAAGGTTTCCACAAATTGTATCCAATGAAGAAGTTAAATTTCAAAACGTCGTCAACATGCCTTGATCCTATTTTCCATGGATAAAATCCTATAAATTGCCTTTTTATAACCCCTTATATAAGCCTGATTTTTTATGATTTATAAGCCTTATGAAAATAAAATTTTACTCCAAGCAGCACCTGATTATAAGGAACAGAGTAAGCCTTATTTTACTACGTTTATAAGGCTTATTATAAGGCAGTTAATCTCCATATAAGTCCTTTCTATAAGGAATGATGTAAGCCTTATTTTCCTCGGCTTATACGCCTTATGAATAAGAGTGCCTCTCAGAGAGAGAGAGCATTCCTTATGAACTGATGACATTAACACAGCAAAATCAGGCATAATATAAGGAATGCTTCATACAACTGACATTCCTTACAGATTTCAGGCATTAAATTATAAGCCTTATGATCATATGAAATATGCATCATATAAGACTAAAATTTTTTGGAGGGTATCTACTTGTATACTTACTGCTCTGTAGTTATGTTTTCGTTTTCAATTTGCATGTTCGATGTCGTTCGCTGCTTGAAAGGTTAAAATCTAAATTACAAACTTTGTGCTAAATCCAAACATCGCTAAATAAAGGGAAAGACTGCGTTGAATGTGAGAATACCCTAAAAAGTGCGTTTCATTTTTCTAGCGCGATCACCTAAATAAAGAAGTGATAATTTAGACAACACGGTTGCCACCTTTCTCGGTTTTTTTTTAATATTGAGGAAGATATGCCAATATGGGTATCGAATGAAAGGTATTTTCGACCGTATTGCAAATATGATAATTTTAAGCAGGGTTGCCACTTAGGGTTGTCACGTAACCGTATACAAAATTTTAGATCGTTTGCATAATGATTGGTCGTGCCTTGAGCCCACAACGTTTGCTAAATATGCAATTTTTCTCACTAGGGCTCGCTTAAATTGTTCTTAACTTCAGTAATATTTATTTGATTGAAAAACTTTATTCACAAATATTTTAGGGACATATCCGATGAACAATGGTGCTCTGTATTAGTTTTTTGTAATATTAATATTTTAACTAGAAAAAACGAAAGGTTTTCGATAATATCGGTAATTTTGTGTTTTTTCAGGTATCACTTCATTCAAGAATTTTTTTCGACAATGATACAAAACCGATGGACGCAAGCGATACCTTGTTCGAAACGACGTATAATATGCAGGGGTGGACCAAACCATAGCTGAGCACTAGCTGGTCAAAGTCGAAATTTAGTCGAATTTTTACGATTTTTGAAAAAATTTTGATTATAAAAATGTTTTTTTATGCAAAGTTGTAAAAATCAGGAACATTTTCTAAAATTTGTTTGCATAATAACAAACACTTTAAGCATAATATTACCAAGATCTAGAAAAAACTGATTTTTTGGCGATTTTTTTTGTAAACTTCAACATTTGAATGTGCACCTCAAATAACGTTGTAACCGACATATTTTGCAAAATGCGGTTTTTGTAGATTCTTATTTCAACGGCAGTTTTCCATAATTCTAAAAAAGAAACAGAGAGCTATTTTGAGTATTTTCTGGGCTCCAAGCCCAATGAGAGAGCTATTTTTATCTAGTGATATAATGGCGATATCAGACTGTTTTTTGCTTCTAACAAACATTTTATATTTTGTCGCTTACAACGTTATTTGAGGCGCGCATTAATTTCTAAATATAGCTAAATTGTAACAGGTCGATGTCTGTATAAGGCAGATATTAAAAAAAAAATCGTGGTGTCAATCATTGCTAAGCAAATAGAGTCCCATTCAACCGTTTTTAGAATTGTTGTCCGACTGTCTGTCTCTCTGTCTGTATGTTTGTGGACGTATCACTCGAAAACTGCTGTAAATGAAACTTAGTTCGATAACTCGAAAATCGCCAAAAATACAGTTTTTCGTAGATCTTGGTAATATTATGCTTAAAGTGTTTGTTATTATGCACACAAATTTTAGAACAAGTTCCTGATATTTACAACTTCGCATAAAAAAAAAACATTTTTCAAATCAAATTTTTTTCAAAAATCGTAAAAATTTGACTAAATTTCGACTTTGACCAGCTAGTGCTTAGCCATGGTTTGGTCTACCCCTACATATTATACGTCGTTGGAAGCGTATTTTAATTTCCTTTTGTATCATTGCCGAAAGAATTTTTGAATGACGTGATATCTGAAAAAACAGAAAATTACCGATATCTCGAAAACCTGCCCATATAAAAATTTTTAAAAATATGTTCACAGCTCGGCATACTAGTGCCAATTCACCCATATACATGAATATCGTGGTATTTTTTCAAATTAATTATTTGTAAACTACTGTAATCATCAGGCAAAGAATGCGAAGATATGTGAAAATTTCGCCGTTATTTTTTAATTTCTTTTTTTCTAGATTAAATATTAATGTTACAAAAAACTAATACATTGTTCATCGGATATGTCCCTAAAATAGGAATAAAGTTTTTCAATCAAATAAATATGACTGAAATTAGGAACAATTTAAGCGAGCTTTAGTGAGAAAAATAGCATTTTTAGCTAACTTTGTGGGCTCAAGGCACGACCAATCATTATGCAACCGCAATTTATTTATTTTTGAAGTTAACTTCTTAGGCGGCGATTGATTTGATTGAGAGTAAAATTTGAGAAAATGGATGATGATGCAACGGAAATTATGCAATGGAAATATAAATTGTAGCCGACTTTCAGGCATATGTTGCAGACTTTCAGGCGTAGGCCAAATTCTAGGATCTAGCTAACATTGCATAAATTGTAATAGTTAGGCTGAGCAGAACTCCTGGGTGTTGCCATTTATGGCGGTTTACAGGGTTGCCACTTATCCCTTTTTTTAAATATAGAGCTGGATATGCCAATATGTGTATCGAATGTGAGGTTATTATGTTATTTTTTCGACCGTATTCCAAATATTATAATTTCAAGCAGAGTGGCTACTTAGGGCTGCCACCTAACCGCAGTTTATTTATTTTTTCGTATATCTCGAGAACTGCTTGGCCGATTTGGATAAAATTGGCATATAGACAACTTGGTTCATTTTAAGATTATATAAATGAGTGCTGCCACTTAGGGTGGTTTACAGGATTGCCACCTATCCCAATTTGTTTAAATATAGACTAGATATGCCAATATGGGTATCAAATGAAAGTTTTTTTCGGCCGTATTCCAAATATGACAATTAAAGCAGGGTTGCAACCTAACCGCAATTTATTTATTTTTATGTAGCGTCCGTTATATAGCCTCACCGCTTTCGAGGACACCAAGGCCTAAGGGTGGTTTACAGGGTTGCCACCTGTCCCATTTTTTAAATAGAGAGCTAGATATGCCAATATAAGTATCAAATGAAAAGTATCTTCTGCCGTATTCCAAATATGACAATTTCAAGCAGGGTTGCCACCTAACAGCAGTTTATTTATTAATATAAGCAATTTTATCCATTCTAACATTATATACATGGGTGTTGCCACTTTAGGTGGTTTACAGGCTTGCCACCTACCCCTTTTTTTAATATAGAGCTAGATATACCAATATGGGTATCAAATGAAATATATTTTCGACCGTATTCCAAATCAGATAATTCCATGCAGGGTTGTCACTTAGGGTTGCCATCTAATCGCAATTTATTTATTTTTTCGTATATCTCGGAACTGCTTGACCGATTTGGTTAAATTTAGAATATAGACAATTTGATAAATTTTTAAATTATATACATGGGTATTGCCACTTTGCTTGGTTTACAGGTTTGCCACCTTAATCAATTTTTTTTAATATTGAGCCAGATATGCCAATATGGTTATCAAATGAAAGATATTTTCGACCGTATTCCAAATCTGCCAATTTCAGGCTGGGTTTCCACCTAGGGTTGCCACCTGAATGCATTTATTTATACTTTGTTATTTCGACCACTATTTCTGTTGCCTATTGACCCATTTGGATGAAATTTTATTACAGTATTAGTATGCTTCATTCTAATTTTTTCCACCTGGGTGTTGCCACTTGCGGTGAGTTATGGGGTTGCCACCTATTTGATTTTTTTGAAAATCTCTTTTGGAAAGTTTATACTGTTGGTAGGTAAGATTTGGTGACAACTTCGAGGAATACCGAGCAAGCTCGGTCACCCAGGTATGTACTAGAAAATTGTAGCAGATTATTTCAGTAGTTGAAGGAGTAATTTTAGCTGATTTTATAAGTTGTATGCCTATGTGCTCATAAAAACAAGCGCTCGCTTCTCATTCTCATTAGTTATTGTCATGCTTAAAATGTTTCTTTTCCTACGCTTAGAATATTGGAGAAGCAATATTTTGGGCTACCAGGGAGAAAAATCTTGTTCTATGAAGTGATAAAATGAAATGAATTTTCATATAATATTTATGAAAAGAAACTTCAAATTCATACAATTTTTTTTTCACGTTATCATTTCATAGAACCCGAATTCACCACCTGGCAAACATAAAAATTAGGCAGCGGACGACATTTTGCTCTATTTTAAATGTGTTTATTTAGTTTATCATTTAAGTTCGATATGAAATGTTTTTGGCAATTACTTCGATGCAATTGCATCACAAAATCGCTTTTTTCTTCCAATACGAACGACATTAAAAACTTTGATTTTGTCAAATTTTGTCTTCTTCTTCTTTTGTGCTTGTTGGTCAGAGGAGATTAGGTATTGCACAAAAAAAAAAGAAAAATACCGCCAACGAGTTTCGAGCTCATAAAAACCAACAAGGCCAAGCGCTTAGCATGTACGTAAGTTCGATAATGTCGATAGAACTGGTACCAATTATGCCCGTTCTTCAAAACCTTATACGAGTTGTTTCATAAAATCCTCATACCTATAACTCTGTTGAATTTTAGTGTCCTAGCATGAATACTTCCAAAATGAAAAATCCCATTTGTATGTGAGGCGCGGGTACCTTTTCCCTCCTCATCATCATCATCGATGGTTTTCAGTTTCTGTTATAAGTTGGTTATGATCGGTCAATCCGTTTAGAACCCAACTTAAGTTAGTATACATACACAAATACAACATTTGAATCTTATATATTATATATCTAGTAGAGGCAGACGTCCTGTCTAAATGTGAGCTCACTGTTCCCCCTTTTACAATTCTCCTTCCTATTTTTCTTCGCCTTCACACTATCACCCTCCCTTTTTCTCTTCATTCCCCTCTTTCTTTTTACCACGCCCCTCTTCCTCTATATAACATACGTATTGGCCCCTGTTAATTTAGGCATAATTCTACCCACGTACCGAATTTGAAGGAAAACATGGTGCATAAGATATTTTCGAATTGATCGGTCCCTGGTCCACTTCCCGGAAGTAAGAAATTGTGAATCTAAACCATTCTCGAATACACCTTATTCATGTTTCGTTATTTCTGAATTTAAGAAGTTAACTTCTTTTACGTACATTGGCTACACGCGGTTTTTTTTTGATAATTGAGGAGCTTCAAACCAAAACGCAATAAGTTATACATAAAAAGTTCGTAGATACGTGAGAAAATATGGTTACCGGGAAATGGATAGATATTTAAAAAAAAAAAAAACATTTATGATATTATACTAGCTATATAATAGCAAACATATACCCAAAAAATTACATTTATCGGATAACTATATTGAAAGTTAAAGCAGAAATTAGTTTGGATTTATTTTGCTTTGGTGTGAAAATTTATAAATTTATTGCATTTTGAATTGAATGCTGCTTTTTGGATTATCAGAGAATGGGGTTTGTGGAGCCATTTTGATAACGATATATTAATTTCTGCCTAGTCCCAGATCGAAAATGCAAGTTTTAAAGCCATGTATAGGAACTTTCATTCGTTAAGAAACTTTACAATTTTTTGATTTTTACTTTATACCAAGTTATGAAACCGATTAAAATAACGTTCCGGTTTCGGTTTCGATTTTGTAACACGATTCGGTTTCGGTTCCGGTTTCGTTCTTCAAAATATATTTCGGTTTCGTTCCGGTTTCGGTTTCCAAATAAAAACACGAACGCTAAAAAATTGTACAAAACTTAACGTAGCTGCAAAATAGGTCTGAATTTTTATAACATTTTTCCAATATAATACCACTGTCCGACAAAATCCACGTTTTTCTGGATATTGGACTAAATAAATTTTTTTTAAGAGATTAAGAGATAAGTATTTTTACTTAATGGCGGTCCCTGAATTTCGAAGTTCATCATAATCAATTATTGGCGCTTAACCGCCTAAGCGATTTTGGCCGTTGCATATCAAAGCACGCCAGTCATTCCTTTTTAGCGATAACTGACGCCAATTGGAAACCCCAAGGGAGTTCAAGTCATCCTCCACCTGTTGTTTCCATCTCAGTCGAGGCCTCCCCCTTCCTCTGCTGCCGAATTCAGGTGAAGATAGGACAACCTTCCGTGCTGGAGCTTCTTTGTCCATTCGCATAACATGGCCCAGCCAGCGGAATCTTTGGGCTTTAATTCGCTGGACTATGGTCAGATCTGCGTAGAGCTCGTACAGCTCATCGTTAAATTTCCTTCGATACTAGCCGTTGGCATCACGGGAAGGACCATAAATCTTCCGGAGAACTTTTCTCTCAAATACTCCAAGGGCCATCTCATCTTCTCTTGACATTGTCCATGAATCTGAGCCATACATTAGGACAGGTATGATGAGAGACTTATAGAGCGTGATCTTTGTTCTTCGAGAGAGTACTTTACTTCTCAATTGCCTACTCAGCCCAAAGTAGCACTTGTTGGCAAGAGTGATTCTCCGCTGCCCTCACAGTTTCAAATTTGTAACTATCAATAGTCCCTCGTGAAGGGTGGACACCTTGTCGCGGTACGAGGGCTTAAGTCGATAGCCACAGGGCTACGTTGCCCTTGTGATCATAGCGCCACCGGTACTACATCACGAGAGAAGCCAAGCCTCTCTAGCGCGACGACTAAGATCTTCCCCCTCCCAATCCAGGGTGTTATGCGACCACGTGCCCATTGGACGTTTGCAGCCGGGAGGCAAATCGTGGCTGTAATCGCACGGAGCCTCTCTGATACCGGGCCGCCTCGGAGAGTAACTATGGCCTTACCGCGGGATGTGGCTCTGCCGCGGCGGACGACACATTCCCCTTACTATTCCATTGACCCTAAACTGGCCTTGCCCGGCGAGGGGTCGTACGAACAAGATGATAAATAATAACAAAAACCCTAAAACTAAAGATACAACAATGTATACTGCACAGCAGAGGAGGAAAATGCTGGAGCAAGCGAGAACGCAACGTCGGAGGACAAACTCCATTTCTTTATCAGCCGAGAGATCGACAGCGATGGCAACTACGGGTCGATTAGCTCTGGATAACAAGGGGGCAATCCCCAAAGTAAGTACCGGAACAAACACAGTCAAGCCAACAACGGCTGATGCTAAAGTCCTAGTAAGTGCCGGTACCGAAACCAAGTCTTTAACGTCTGTGGCAGTGGCCTCACGACCTGGCCCCAGAGACCCAAATAAGGGAACGACCGCGATGGCAACTACGGGTCGAAATTTACACCAAAAGACATCTCCCAGTCGCTCTGAGTACTTGGACAAAAGAGCGGCCGCGAGGATCCTGAAGAAATACGAGGGTATTTCACAAGAGACGCTATCGCCGAATGCTAGAAAGACGGTGGAGATGGCTGAAGCTATCTTACCGAACTTCCAAAGCGATTACGCGCCAAAGAAGGTTAATGGAAATCCCTTCAAACGCCATAGATCGGACGTGGATTTAAAACCTCACCCGAAGCGGCAGCAACACGCCCCCGTAGTGGGTCAACTCAGATTTGCTGAAGTAACTAAGGATAGGATCCTCATAGGCGTCATTGACCGAGGTAACGAAAGCTGGGCCATCCCTAGGGACCAGTGGCGGTACGTCCGGAACGCTATCGGTAATGCCCTTCTCGACATTATGGATGAGTCTCCGGGTGCCACGCCGATGGGTTCTGATGCGGGATGGCTCAGGGCCGAGTCAAGGTATTCGCTTGCGAGGATGCAAAAACTGTTGCACTGTACAAGGCAGCAGCTGCAAGACTGGGTGAGATCTACCAAGGGGCAAGAATCGAGGTTGTCGACTGGAAGGACATCCCGGCTCGGCCAAGGGCAAGAGCGTGGATTCCTGCTATCCCTGCTGAAGCTGAGAGAATTCTCAGGATGCTGAGGATCATGAACCCGTCTCTCCCGACGCAGGACTGGGGTGTCAATCTGGTCGAGGATGCGGTAGGGCCTGACAGGCAAGTGGTCTTCACCTTGACTAAGGAAGCACTCGAGCCCCTTAAACGGTGCAATGGACGAGTGCACTACGGCATGGGTCAGATCGTGATCCACGTATAGCGCGGCGATGCACAGCGCGCTGCTATTTCGGCTGCACCGGAGGTCTCGGACATCGCAGTGCCGGTAGAGGAGTCGGAGATGTCCGACTCGGAAAGTATGGTATCTGCCACGTCAACGGACGGGGAAGACCTCAACGTCACAGTGATAGCAGCTAGTCCTGAGCGCACCAATGTCAATACTGCCACAGTTAGTAGGATCTCGGCTACGCCAAATCGTGGTCTGAACAAATCGTCGTTGAAATATAAGCCTCCAGACGAGGTGGAACTCGACGATACGGCGGTGGCAGGGAAGTCTGAGCGCTCTCATGTTGGTGGTGATTCAGATAAACCTGCACAAATCTAAAGCAGCCGAGGCTGCTTTAATCAGTCGTCTCTCTAAAGGCATAGATGTGGTCCTCATCCCAGAACCCTGGGTCAACAGCTCAAGGATTTGCGGTTTGGGGACTAAGGGTTTTAAGCTAATCCAAGCCAGCGAGGGGGGCAGGGTTAGAGCCTGTATTTTGGTTAAGTCTGAGCTGAATGACTTTCTCTTGCCCAACTATAACAATGGTGACGTTACAGCTGCCAGTTTAACAGTCGACAGTACCAGTCTGACGATGGCATCGGTCTATATGCCCTACGACGCCGAAGAACCACCGCCACAGAGGGAGGTAAAAGGCCTGGTGGCAAATTTTTCCATGGGTCATCTTATTATCGGAACTGACGCCAATGCTCATCACGTCCAGTGGGGAAGCTCCGATATCAATGCTAGAGGAGAGTCGTTGTTTGATTATTTGTTAACAACTAACCTGGTAGTTTGCAACGTGGGTAACGAACCTACGTTTATTACTAAACCCGTAGGGAGGTCATAGATCTCACTATTTGCAGCGAAGGCGCTTATGAGTGGGTCAGAAAATGGCGCGTTCTCGATGAACACTCATTCTCCGACCACCGGTACGTAGAATTAGTTCTAGACTTTTCTGTTGAGCAGCCGGTTATGAAACGCACCCCACGTAACACTAACTGGCAGCTACACAATGAAATACTATCTAGGGACTTGCCAGCACTGCCCCCACAAGTCCCCTCATCAGTAGGGGAGTTGGAGGATCTGGTAAAGACCTTTACAACGGCGCTCTCGAATGCCCTAGAGCAGGCTTGCACAGTGCCAAAACCACGCGGTAAACATAGGCCGCATTGGTGGTCCTACGACCTGGACTCGCTCCGTAAATCATGTAGGACACAATTGAATAAGGCCAAGAGCCTTGGCACGGAGACTCAATGGCTCGAATATAAAGGTAAACTGAGGGCCTAAGAAAAAGCTCTGAGGCAGGCGAAGAGAGTATCGTGGATAAATTTCTGCACTGGGGTCGAAAATGTCGAGGATACAGCGAGAGTTAGACGAGTGCTCTCAAAAACTGAAACAGCCACAAGCTATTTGCGCAAACTTTACGGATCCTGGACCAGCACGGAGAGGGAAACTCTAGAGCTGCTCTTGAATTCGCACTTCCCAGGGAACTTGCATGAGGAACCCCTAGCACCTGCAACAAACCTGGCTGTACACATACCCATCACGGAGGAAAAGGTTAGGTGGGCGGTTAAAAGCTTCGAACCGTTCAAGGCTGTCGGGCCAGACGGGATTATTCCCGCACAACTCATAGACACGCTGGAGACATCAGCCAAATGGCTGGTATTTCTCTATACAGCCTGCCTGGCTCTTAGCTACATTCCGTGCTCCTGGAGAAGTGCCACGGTAGTGTTTACTCCTAAGGCGGGGAAGGCGTCTCATTACGAGCCCAAGGACTATAGAGCGATCAGTCTCTCATCCTTTGTGCTCAAGACCTTCGAGAGGATAATAAATGACTACCTCTCCTCTACTATTGATAGCAACCTGATCTGTAGTTATCAGCATGCATACACCAAAGGGAAATCTACAGAAACTGCGCTTCACAGCCTAGTTTCTGTTATTGAAAAATCGCTGTATGAAAAGGAGTACTGTCTTGTGGCCTTTTTAGATATTGAAGGAGCCTTCAACAACATAAGCCCTGATGCTATAAACACCGCTTTAACAAGTCTGGGCATAGGTCTCTTATTAGACTTATTGATCAACTGCTAAGGGGTAGACGAATAGGTTCATCACTGGGCTCGGTTGACTTATCACGCTATGTCACAAGGGGAACGCCTCAGGGTGGTGTTCTCTCCCCGCTTCTATGGAACCTCACTGTCAACTCGATGCTGCGAGACACAAGCTGCGGGGGGCGGGAAGGTAGTGGCATATGCAGATGACTTAGCTATAGTATACAGGGGCAAATTCCCACAAACCCTGTGCGACTTGATGCAAGTAGCACTGAGAGAGGTTTCCTCATGGTGCTCGCGCTGCGGACTGAGCATCAACCCGGGAAAAGTGGAACTGGTCCTTTTCACCAACCGCTATAAGATACCACCGCTAATACTGCCAAAACTGAATAACGTGCACCTGAACTTGGCTGACAAAGCCAAGTTCTTGGGCACAGTTCTGGATAGGAAACTAACCTGGAAGGAGAATGTTCTTCAGCGCCAGAAGAAAGCGTGTATTGCACTCTACACGTGCAAAAGAGCCATTGGAAAGAAATGGGGGCTCAGCCCCAAAATATGCAAATGGATCTACACTGCAATCATTCGACCAATCATGCTCTATGGAGTTGCGGTATGGTGGCCTGCGCTGAGCAAGGCAACAAACCTTAATCTACTAGGTAAACTACAGAGATCTTGCATGATCTGTATAAGCGGTGCGTTAAGAACAACGCCCAATGAGGCACTCCAGGCCATTCTTGGCATTTTGCCACTCGATCTGGAAGGGCACCGAGTAGCAGCAGCATCGGCTTTGCGTCTAAGGGAAACGTCCGGCTGGGGCGCAAGCACTACTGGACACGCCTGTATTTTGGGATCCTAAATCTTCCGGAGAACTTTTCTCTCAAATACTCCAAGGGCCATCTCATCTTCTCTTGACATTGTCCATGAATCTGAGCCATACATCAGGACAGGTATGATGAGAGACTTATAGAGCGCGGTCTTTGTTCTTCGAGAGAGGACTTTACTTCTCAATTGCCTACTCAGTCCAAAGTAGCACTTGTTCGCAAGAGTGATTCTCCGTTGGATTTCTAGACTGATATTATTTTCGGTGTTAATGCTGGTTCCCAAATAGACGAAGTCCCTCACAGTTTCAAATTTGTAACTATCAACAGTGACGTGGCTGCCAAGGCGCAGGTGCGCCGATTCTTTCTTTGATGACAGCAAATACTTCGTCTTGTCCTCGTTGACCGCAAGCCCCACTTTTTTCGCTTCTTTATCCAGTCCAGAGAAGGCAGCGCTTACGGCGCGGTTGTTAAGGCCAATGATATCAATATCATCGGCATACGCCAGCAATTGCACGCTCTTGTAAAAGATTGTACCATTGCGGCTTAGCTCTGCTGCTCGAATTATCTTCTCCAGCATCAGATTGAAGAAATCGCATGAAAGGGAGTCGCCCTGTCTGAAGCCTCGTATGGTTTCAAATGGCTCAGAGAGGTCCTTCCCGATTCTGACGGAGCTGTTGGTATTGCTCAACGTCATTTGGCAAAGCCGTATAAGCTTTGCAGGGAAGTCAAATTCAGACATGGCGGCATACAGGCAACTCCTTTTTGCGCTGTCAAATGCGGCTTTGAAATCGACAAAGAGATGGTATGTGTCGATTCTTTTATCATGGGTCTTCTCCAGGATTTGGCGTATCGTGAAAATCTGGTCGGTGGTAGACTTACCAGGTCTAAAGCCACACAGGTCCAATCAGTTTGTCTACGATGGGCTTCAGCCTTTCACACAACACGCTAGAAAGAACCTTATATGCGATATTAAGAAGACTGATTCCGCGGTAGTTGGTGCGGTTAGCGGGATAGCCTTTCTTGTGGATTGGGCAAAGCACACTTAAATTCCAATCCAGAGGCATGCATTCGTCTGGCCATATTCTGCATAAGAGCTGATGCATGCAATCGAAGTTAGCCTCCAAAAATTAGTTACGGGCTTTCAAAGTTGGACCCTTCCAAGATTTAGTTTTCTAATTGTTTTGTGAAAAAAATTTAAAGAGGTTAAATGTGGCCGGGGCCTTCTTGCTCCTCTTACTTGATTGGTGCACTTTCTTTTTATTTGAAAGTGTATTTTTATAATTTCTTAAACAAAACAATTAGAAACCCGGTTACGGTTACGGTTTCGGTGTCAGTCCTTGCTTTATACTAAGTAATGATAATGCAAAAATATCGCAATATTTTGCAAAAATGAGGACACCCTCATAATCTACGGCCAAAAATTTATACAATGCTCAAAGCTATGTTATCTCTTTGCGTCACGGTTTTTATGTGGCAATGCTAGGAACACAAATTCTAGTATACTCTTGTTAGGAGGGTCAAATTAAGAGATAGCTGCAATTTTTTTGTTGTACGTCAGGAGGGGGGGGGGTCCGTTATAAGGTGGTTAGTTAGGGTAACCACTGTGAAATAAGTGTTCAAATTTTTCGTTTTTTTTTCTTTATTTAAAACAATAAAATAAATAGTATATTACAAACGACTATGGTGATTACACTATCCGACAAATTTTCAAAAATTTACAACTCCACGACATTTGATACATGATTCCTATGTAAAATTTCCTGCTGATTCCAAATATGTAAACATTTGATTTAAAAGTAGAACAGTTTTTGAGATATTTTGAAATTTCAGTTTTTGAGATAAAAAAAAAAGTAGGACTACTAATTCGTCAATATCTCCGCTAATACTGCTTCGATTTTTATGCTGTTTCACTTTATTCGGAGGGGATAAAATACTGTTTTTACCTTGTAAAATTTATTTTAATCGGTTTTGAAATGACGAAGTTATAGCGAATACAAAAAAAAAAAGTTGTGCAAATTCCTGTTTTTACACAGTGAGTCAATAGCCTGTTCATTATGGAACATTTTGACTCTTACCAGATTATAATCAGTAGAAAAATGATAATGTTATTAGAGATTTAGTGAAAAAACCCATATATGATATTTCATTGAACCTCTAATGGCGATATGTTGCTTAATTACACTATTCGACAAATTTTCAAAAATTTACATTTCCACGACATTTTATACGTGATTCCTATGTAAAATTTCCTGCTGATTCCAAATATGTAAACATTCGATTTAAAAGTGTTCTGCTTCGTTTTTTATGCTGTTTCACTTTATCAGGAGAGGATAAAATACTGTTTTTACCTTGTAAAAGTTATCTTAATCGGTTTGGAAGTGATGAAGTTATAGAGAATACAAAAAAAAAATTTCCATTTTTTTCGATATCCATCTTCATTTACGTAGCTTTTCTAAGTGAAATAGTCATCAAATTTTAACTTAGCCTACTTTGTCATAGTTTTTGATCAAATCGTCATTGACACTGTGGTCGCACAATTTTTATTGCGACGATTATTAAAAAATAAAACGGGTCTGGTTGTAATATATAAAAGTTTTCCCCTGTTTTGGAAAATAAATTTGATTTTACTACCGGTATTTTTATTTTTTTTTTGTATTCGCTATAACTTCGTCACTTCAAATCCGATTAAGATAAATTTTACTAAATCTCTTATAACATTATCATTTTTCTACTGATTATAATCTGGTAAGTGTCAAAATGTTCCGTAATGAACAGGCTATTGACTCACGGTGTAAAAACAGGAATTAATGGAATATTTCACTTAGAAAGATTACATACAAAATGATGAATATAGAAAAAAAAGTGAAAATTTGCACACATTTTTTTTTTGCATTCGCTATAACTTCGTCACTTCAAAACCGTTTAAGATAAATTTTACAAGGTAAAAACAGTATTTTATGCTCTCCTGATAAAGTGAAACAGCATAAAAATCGAAGCAGTATTAGCGGAGATATTGACGAATTAGTAGTCCTACTTTTTTTTTATCTCAAAAACTGAAATTTCAAAATATCTCAAAAACTGTTCTACTTTTAAACTTTCTGATTACATATTTGGAATCAGCAAACAATTCTACATAAGATTCATGTATCAAATGTCGTGGAGTTTTTTTGTCGGATAGTGTTATTAAAACATTGTTTTCCTTCCCTGTAGCAAAGAGGTACTTTGCATATTATGCAGCTCCATACTGCGCGTACTGGTTTCTTTTTCGTGCTACATGCACTGTATCGCCTTTTAGTACCTCTTATGGGTTGATGGTTACCTACAGCAAGTCGTATTGATTCAAGTACATCGGGCTTGTGCTTCTTGACAACACATTTAGGTGAAGAGTTGCCAGAGATTTGCGAAAACTGTCTCTTTTTGCTGACATAGGCTGGTGCAAGCATATCTTGATAAATATGACGTCTAAAAGTTCTTCTAATCCCGATATAGGGTCTTTTTCACACTCTATATATATTATGAATGCATTTACCACAGTGCAATCTAGAAAATGAAAGAATATGCGGTGCCACCACTTTTTAGATTTTCGATCAATCGCGTAGCTACTTTTCAATTGATCAAATTTATCTACGAAATTCATGTTATCGTTGTAATCTTTCAAGGCTAGAGGACAAGGCACTTCAATTTTCTCTCCATTTTTCTCTGTCCTTCGGACATGAACTTCGCTTCTAGGATCGTGGAAATTGCTTAGAATGAAAACAGAACGTTTATCTTTCCATTTTAGAAATGAAACCATTTGGTTATCGCTGACTCGATAATCGAACTCGCCACGCTTTAGATGCTTATCTGGCATCAAATTTGGAAGATATTTATTTAGATTTTTATTTTTTATGGCGTAAATCGACTAGGAGCTCGTAGCTATTAAAGTAATTGTTGAAATATACTCTATGGTTCTTGTTTTCCAATCCCTCGCAAAAATTTTTTACGACATTGCCTCCTAAATTAGTTTCCACCTTATTTGCGTTTTTTCCTGCATATATATGGAAATCCAGACAATACCGTGAAGATGCACACTTGGTCCATACCTTGTATCCTCTTTTGATGGGCTTTTTCGGCATATATTGTTTCAGGCTGCTTCTACCTTTGAATTTGGTCATTGACTCATCGATAGCGATCTTTTCAGAGTGGTTGTAGTTTTTTTTATAAGATTCTCGAAGCATTTCTATAAAAGGGCACCTTATATAATTTGTCATAATTTGGACCGTTCCGTGAAGGCAAAATATTGTTGTCATTTAAATGTAAGTTTCCAAGAATCCATGAAAAACGGTTGAATGGCATAAAAAGTGATATATATTCGTCATGCAAATCAGGTGAGGATGACCAGTAGTCTTTATAGCTTGGACTTTTCTTTACGCCCATTATTAAATTCAGAGCAATAAAAATTGACATCTCTTCTACACTGACTGGTTTGTAAGTAACTCCCTTTTGTTGAGCATATAGGTTCGTGTGAAATATTATCCGTCCAAAGTAATTAAAAATTTTGAGAAGAGTCAGATTTTGGCTCATAACTAAATCATATGTTTCGTCCGGCAAATGAGATGAAGGCTCAAAGCTATCAGGATCCAAAATTGTATACGCTCTCTTGCATTTGGGAGGCAATGAATGAAATGGTAGGGGAGCAACTTGTTTAGCCGGTTTATTAATTCCAAGTAGCTCAGATAATGGAATTTCATCGCCAGAATCAAACTCGTCATCTGACGGAAGAAGATTCTGGTCTAATGAAGGAAACTCCTCTTCCCATTGATCATCCTCATCAGACATATCACCACCTGCACAGCTATCTATGTCTGAAGATATATCTTCATACAAGAAAGCTTCGATTTCGCGATCCGCCATCTTGTTCTTGGCCATTTTACCTAAAAAGAGGAAATTTATTCTACCTTGTACTTACCCGTGAACTTTCTCAAAATTTAGCTACTTACCGCACGGTGGTTACCGCTGCTAACCACTTATATAACAATCTTCGCAATTTGCACAAAATTAAACCACAATATTTATTTTGTGCTCACAAGCAAAGATAAAATCGACGGTTGCTCTGTTTATTTTCAAAAAATTCTTTTCCTAATAATCGCATCGCTTAGTTATTTACAGCCGCCGTTACCTAAGTGTTGAGTGTGTTGAGTAAAACATCAAAATATAGGTGGTTATCTGTAGTGGCCACCGTGACGAAAAGAGATATCTTAGTGCAAGAATTGTAGGAAATAAAAAAGCAACCCTGTATTTCGCTCAATCCTCTAATTTTTCTCACAAAAAGTAAAAGTAATTGTCAGTGCCAACTTTTTCAGAAAAAAAAATAAAAATTTGTTCAGTTTCAATTAAAATCAATTGACGTTTGTTAACAATGTTACAGCAAACTCGGTGAGGGGTGCTCTCGTATTCTTGCATGTTTCGGCATAGGATTAATACATTTCGTGCAATCCGTGAACCTTGCCAGTCTTAGCGAATCCCCCTAATATCTTGTAGCTGAAGCATAGTCTCATTTGAGTTTCAAACTAATATAAATAGAATAAAAAATATGTTTAATTCAAAATGTTTTTAGCCCTAGAATGGTAATATACGTAAATTTTACGTGTATATCTCATAAAAAGTGCCGTTACAGTTTACCGCAGTTCCGTATAGCTGTGAGCACTCGGCAGTGCTTTCTTCATTTTATTGTTTCATTAAAAAGTGAATAATTAATCAATTGTCAGTTCCTGGTTCACTTTTATCGTTCTTACAAAAAAAGTGTGTACGTAAATTTTACGTAGTCTTAGCATTAACGTATGTATTATTATCCAAACTTTCTATACAATTGAAGAACAGTTTCTGTGATAAACCTAATAAAACGCAATTACTTTAACTTTTTCACCAAAAGGCGAACCTTTATACTTAAAACTTTGTAACTATTTAAAAAAAAAAGGCTGACAACTACCTCTTTTTGAATACATAATGAAGCTGCCCTGTGTGGTGAGCATCAAATTAAAATATTCGACGGATGTATGTAGAAATTCTTATTATTTAGTTTTAAAAACAAAAAACTTTGTACTTTCATTTAATAAAATCAACACAAAAGAAAAACAGGTTTTTATTAAACATTTATCTAAAATTACTGCCCCAAACGGTGTAGTACGTAAAATTTACGTATATTAGCATTAACGTAGGGTAAAACTGTATTACGATTCTAGGGTTAAAATGAACTAAAAACTGCTAAATAATTTCTCCTCTGCGTACATAGATTCTTCACCACGTAGAGCTCATTCTGTAAACGACACGGTTGCCACTCCAAAACGAAACGGTGGACCAATATTTTTGAGAAAAAGGACCAAAACGAGAAATAGTGGACCAAACTGAATTTATTATTGTTCTAATTAGTATATAAAATAGCTCACCCTTTTTATATATCGTCGCCGGTTGCCAGAAACATGAGTGTACCATTTTTTCGACCTGTAGTCATTTAGTCCTCTTGATTAACAATTTAATGATCTATGTTATATAAATATGAATAAAATGATAATTCAAAAATTTCATTTATTTTTCGAAAACAATCAACTTTTAAACTTAATTTAGATTTTGGGACATGAAATCTTCTGGCAAGGAGCGACGTTATCAAATATTTTCAGTAATACAACGAAGGTGATTATGAATTTCATATTAAACCCAAACGAACCAAATTTGTTGTGTACATTAAAAACAAGCACCCAATTAATTTTTTAGAAATTTTTGAAAAAATTCAATTTCCTGCCCAACGTTAACCTGTGGTCAGATATGAGAATGTCGTATACCAGCAATTTATGAAGTAAAAATGCTATTAAATAACGTAAATAAAATTGCGAATCCATAGTTAACTGTGGTAACTTAAGTTAACCTGCCAGTATTGGCCGAAATGCTCTGTGCTGTTAAATCCAACCACGCACTAATATTTGTGCACACGGACGAACCGGTTTACAATAGTTCAAAAAGGACCAAATCTGAACAAAGTGGACCAGTAAACCAAACATTAAAACAGGACAAATTTTGGTCCACAATGGGCCAAACGGCAACCGTGGTAAACGGCCGCCGTGGTGTAGCAGTTAAGTGTTCGGCCTACTAAACCAAGTCGTGGCGTATCAATGCCCGCAAAAGTAGTAATATCAAAAAAATATTTAGAAAAAGAAAAGAAAAAGAATTTTTCTAAACGGGGTTGCAGTATTTTGGCAAAACCCCAGGGTATTTCTGCCATGAGAAGCTTCTCAGCAAAAAATCTGAAATTGCCCTTCGGAGTCGGCAAAAAACTGTTGGTCCCGCAAACTTGAAGGAAAAAAACAGCGTGTAGCCAGTACACGTGAAAGAAGTTTACTTCTTGAATTCAGAAATAACGAAACATGAATAATGTGTATTGAAGAATGGTTTAGATTCACAAATTCTTACTTCCGGGAGGTGGACCAGAGAACCGAACCATTCGAAAATATCTTATACATGGTTTGTTTTCCTGCAAATTAGGTACGTGGGTAGAACTATGCCTAAATAAATAATATACGAATGGCATATAGAGGAAAAGGGGAATGAAGAGAAAAGGGGAGGGAGATAGTGGGAAGGCGAAGAAAGATAGGAAGGAGAGTTGTGATAGGTGGGACAATGAGCTCACATTTAGACAGGACGTCTGCCTCTACTACATATATAAGAATCAAATATTGTATTTGTGTATGTATGCATAACTTAAGTTGCGTTTTAAACGGATTGACCAATCATAACCAACTTTAGAACAGAAAGAACAGATGAATTAAGAGGGATAGGGGAAAAGGTGCGGGCACAGTATTCATGCTAGACCACTAAAATCTAACAGAGTTATTTGAGGATTTTATGAAAGCAATCTTAAAAGGATTTGAAGAACAGGCATAATGGGTACCAGTTCTATCGACTTTATCGAACTCACCTAAATGCTAAGCGCTTGGCCTTGTAGGTTTTTATTGCGAATTCGAACTCGCTGGCGGTCACCAACTCATATTTTTCTTTTTTTTCAAGCACAAAGGAAGAAGAAGACAAACTTTGACAAAATCAAAGATTTTAGGGTCGTTCGTTTTGGAAGTCAAAAACTATTTTGTGATGCAATACCCCCGAAGTAATTAATGCACAGTTAAAAATGTTTGAGAAATGGCTCAATATCATCGCATTTTTAACATTTCATATTTAACCTAAATGATAAATTAAATAAAAACATTTCAATGTGAGCAAAATGTCGTTCGCTGCCTAATTTTTATGTTTGCCTGGTAGAAGGGTTCGTATTTGCAGGCACACACACGGCACACGCACGTGTGCAAATAAATGCTCACTAAATTGTTTGCTCTCGCACATGAGCTGTGTGCTTATGGAAAAAAATTTAGCACACAGCACGTGAGTGTGCATTTTGAAACAAATGAACATACACGAGTATGTGTTTTTGATTCAAAATATTTATGCACATGCTCCTGTGTTTGCAGTTTGTTTGAAGCACTTGCACATATAATTTTGTGCAGTGTAGAAAATTCATGCACATGAACAAGCACATTTTGATGTGTACTCTATGGATATTTTACGGATATTGAATTATACAGATATTTATATCATACGACCATCATCCGATGAGGGACGAAACCTTGATTTGGTAGGCCAATTGGCAGGGCCCTTAAGATCCAACTGTGGGATGGGCGTGGAAACATACGCGTAACGGGAAGAAAAGCACTCATCTCGTCCCTTAGTTTCGGGTCTTTCCTTATAGGGCTTTTCGTTTGATTATATTGGTTTTGGGCTGCATTGATCAACCTTTTGGAAATAATTATTGGCTGGGCTGGGAATCATATAGGAACCGGGGATAGTGTAGCATTACATAAACACACCGCCCTTTTTCGTTTAATTGTCATGTGCACAAAAATGCATAAACAAATAAGAATGTACACAACAACACTTTACCCAAATTAGTTACAATGAACTCAGCGGGAGTTTATGCAAAGACAGCACATGCCGCATATAGCGAGAGTCTTGTTACACTTGTGCGGACAGTCAAAGATACCGCCAAAGACAGTCGCAATGACTAACTGAGTCACAACGCCAGTTTGCCCGTGCGACTGTCATACCGACACATTTATTGCAACCATATGTTGACGTAGCATATTTTAGAATTATGCATTCTAGTTAGTATGTAGTAGTAATATACACGTATGTAAATATACATAAATAGTTTGTAAGTATTAGTGTAAGAATTTTGTATAAAAGAAAGCAAAATCAATAAAGAAAGACATTCATTGATCGAACCTCAAACTATTTAATTTATTGTGGCCACATGGCGATCCTGCCAGGCTTATAAATAAATAAAATTGGCTCAACACGGCGATACCGCCAGCCGAAAAAAAAAAATAAAATTAAATAAAATTGGCTCAACAAGGCGATACCGCCAGCCGAAAAACAAAAAAACAAAGTAGTGAGCATCCAGAACAAACTGAAGAGAAATAGAATCTATACTAAGCCACAGTGCTACCATGGTAAAATCACAGCAGTATTAACAACGCCAACAACCGATAATTCTGGCTCTGACTCAACATCAATTTGAGTATCAAAGGCAAGCTCACCGTTACACGGCAACAAAAGCAATGTTTTAAGGAAATAAATCCCGACTGGCAGCATGCATATAAAAGGGTGGAATAGTGAAGATTAAATACTAAAATTCTGACTGGCAGCATGCATATAAAATGGTGGAATAGTGAAAGTTAAATACTAAATTTCTGACTGGCAGCTTGCATAAGAAGGAGTGGAATAGCAAAGATTGTAAACAAGGCGAGACCGGCAACAAAAGCATATCACATGGAATAAATTAAAAATTAAGTATAGATATTCTATTATAATAAACATAAAATAAAAACAAGTAAGGAAGTCTAAGTTCGGGTGAAACCGAACATTACATACCCAGCTGTGCACATAAAGTGGGCGTGATCGTTCACCGATTTTTCTTATTTTCTGTGGTAGTACTCTACATAAACATAACATGCCTGGTACCTAGTTTCGTAAATCTATCTCACACCGTTCTGAAGTTGTTAGCAGTAGAATTTAAAAATTGCTTGACTCATAAGTGGGCGGTGCCACGCCCACTTTCCAAAATTTTGAAAAACTTATGTAAAGAATATGAAAGTTGATGTATGTACCAAGTTATATTATTATAGCGAAATCAGTTAATTAGATATGGACTTTTCAATATTTCCACCTCCTTTCAATATAAGTTTTATGAAAAAGTAGGCGTGGTCGCGAAGCGATTTCGTTTATTTTCTATAGCTGAATTTACCACAACAATAGTATGTCCTCTACGAAATTTCGTTATACTAGCATAAACTGTTCTGAAGTTATTAAGAGTCAAAATTTTAAAATTTCTTCAAATATACGTGGGCGGTACCACGCCCCCTTTTCAAAAATTTTTATAAAATCGGCCTTAGAACATCTAAATCAATACATATTGCAAATTTTATCATTGTAGCTGCTTCTAATATTGAATTAACCCATTTTATACGTTTTTCGAAATTTTCGATATCGAAAAAGGGGCGTGGTTATGGTCCGATTTTACCCATTTTCAATAGCAATCTATTCTGAACCCAAATAAGTACGCATGTCAAATTTGGTGAAGATATCTCATTATTTGCTCAAGTTATCGTGTTAACGGACAGACGGACGGACGGACGGACGGACGGACGGACGGACGGACATGGCTCAATCAAATTTTTTTTCGATCCTGATCATATTGATATATGGAAGTCTATATCTATCTCGATTCCTTTATACCTGTACAACCAACCGTTATCCTAACAAAGTTATAATACCCTGTGTACAAGTACAGCTGGGTATAATAACAAACTCCTTTAGAAAACTACGGCACGCCTTATGGTCGCCATCCAAATAGCAGTAATTTGCTTAAGGGTAAAGTTGTAATCTTTAATTTTGCAAATTTTTTTATTACAAGAATTTTAAAAATTTTATGAATTACTATGCAAAGGATCTCGACTCAAGAGGAATCTGATAAAAAATTTAAAGAAGAAGAAGACGCATATATTAATGGTTTAAATCAGATCCACGAGAGTCGCAAATCCGAAAAAATTGGACCTAAACCGATTACCATTGAAGAGTATCGGAAAAGGAATAAATTAAATAAAACTGAAGAAATTACTAAAATTCCTGTCCTAAATATTGTACATAAAAGAAAAAGGGCAGGAAGAAAAGTAAAAAGACGAATAGAATTAGCTAAATTACATCAACAACTTTATTTTGCCACTAGCTCAGATAAAAGATTAAAAATTCAAGAAAAAATAGAATTGTTAAGACATCAGTAATAATAAAAAATTGAGTTAATTCAAACGCTTTTTCAAATTTAATTATTTTAAATAATTTTTCTTCTTATGGATAGTGCATTGCCCGATGATCTTGATTACGACGCAATAAACAGAATTGTGGATAACTTAGAGCGTGAAAACGCAGACATTGCTCGTAAATCAAGATCACGAGATAAGGGAAGTAACAGACATAATTTAAATTGCTTAAGAAAATTTTGGTTATATATAGGAATGGGTAGAGAACCTACAATGGAAGATTTATTATATCCTTCCACATTAGTAGAAGAAGTAAACAGATTGATAAGTAAAGTAAAGTCTGAAAATAAATTTTAATTAAAAATACTAATTTAAAAGACAAATTTATGAATAAATAAAAATTTGAATTCGAAAAATTTTATTATTAAATTTTAAAATGGCATGGTGGAAAACCGCATTGAACGGTATTTTAGTAGCTATAGCAGGATATGAGGTAGGGAAAGAAACTTCTGAAGGTAAAATTAACGAAAACAAAATTGCTAAATTTGAAACACACCCAATTATAGAAGATAAAACAGAAATCGCTGATAAATGGTTGGTAATTTTTATACGCGTAAGTTCATTCTAATAAAAAATTACATAAAGAACAAATTGAGACAATTAAACAATGTACAACAACGCATCTAAGCAAAAGACAACATCAAAAACTTTTTTAAAAAGGAAACACAAATAATAATAACAAGCAAAATTAAATAAAGAAACTAATAATGTAAATAAGCCAATTTTCACCTTATTTAAGAAAATTTTAAATTTGGTAGAAAAAATTTGAATAAAAAAAAAAAAAAAAATACAAGATAAAGAAAAATCGTACCACAATGGGTGAAAGTACGTTAAAGATTGAGATTTATCTATTTCTCATCTCCCTTTCGGTTGAACTAAAGATTAACTCGTGCTATGCCGAAGGCACTAATTGTTATAGAAAGGGCAAGAGCAATACAAAAAGCCAACTGCCACCTAATTATCCCCAGTTAAAAGACAAATGGGAAGAATCGTTAGAAAAATGTTTCGAATTAATCGAAAACAAATACAAATACATAAATAAGACAATTAAAACTAAAAGAGAACTGGTTGTCAAGCAATTGACAATATTAATAAAATTTGTCAACAATATAACGAAAATAATAGGATACGTATATATCCAAGTGACTAATATTCACCAAAAAGATGGACAACAAACCTTGTTCATAAATATAATAACATACCCGGCAGATAAACTCAATAAAAAACAAGCAGTATCAACTTCGTTCGAAGAAAACATTCTAACTAAGTTCAACAAGTTCTCACCAAAGAAGAGTAGGTTAGGTTAGGTTCAAATGGCTGCCGCAGAGGCACACTTAGGCCAGTTTTGAAAGGCCCGTTGTGATACCACCAACACAAGGAAAGTCAGTCCCGGGACCCAGCCATATGGAAAATCCCTGAGTTGTTGGGATTTTCCACATAGCAGAATCCCGGGACTGACACTCCTAAACCGACACCGTTACTCCTCCTCGAACCACTTAGATGACTTTATGAGGCCCATCAAGTCCTTTATGTCCAGTTCCGCGATCTGGCTTAGGCTATCCAGGAACGGAACTCCCAAAAAGCGCGTTCTCGCGCCGCTTAAAGCCGGACAGTTGCAGATGAGGTGATCCACTGTTTCCTCCTCCTCATCATCTTTGCAACTCCTGCAGCATCGTCGGTAGGGCACACCTAGCCTTTCTGCATGCCTACCAATGAGGCAGTGACCGGTTAATACCCCTATCAATATGCAGATTTCCCTCCTAGTTAGGGCATAAATGCGTCTAGACCTTTTAAGATCCCATTTTGGCCAGGTTTGTTTCGATATGCGACACCCTGGGGATTGCAGCCATCTTTCGTTGGCTTGACGGAGTGTGTGCTCCTTCAGCATTAGTTTGCATGTGGCAAACGGCATACCTAAGCGCTCTTTATCCTGAAGAACCTGCTTGGTCGTGCCCTGCCTGGCAAGCTCGTCTGCCTTACAGTTTCCCTCAATGTCCCTATGTCCCGGGACCCATATGAGGTTTACGCGGTTCTGTTGGGCCATCTCCTGAAGAGATCGACGACAGCTGAGCGTCAGTTCAGAGTTGAACGTGTATGAGCCAAGGGATTTGATGGCCGCTTGGCTATCGCTGAAAATAGCGATATCTTCTCCGATAACACGTTTGCTTAACCAGGCCGCGGCGTCCAGGATTGCCGAGACTTCCGCCTGGAAGACGCTACAATGATCAGGTAGTCTGAAGGAGAGCTCAAGGTCCAAATCCCTTGAATAAACGCCTCCTCCAACTCTGCCGTCCAACTTCGAGCCGTCGGTGTATATGGAAGTGCCACCATTTGTTTCGGGACACCAATCCGTCCTCTCCCAGTCTTCTCTGCTGGGAATGTTTATTTTGAAACAGCTATCCCCGACTGTAGTAGTCGCACAACGATCTGTGCTTAGAGGGAGAAAGCTGTAAGATTCCAGAATACTGGAGTGTCCAATAGTACCCGCAGCCCAACTGGAGGTTTCTCTTAGGCGCAGAGCTGATGCCGCCGCTGACCGAAACCCTTCCAGATCAAGTGGCAAAATGCCCAGAATGACCTGGAGGGCTTCGTTGGGCGTTGTCCTTAGCGCACCGCTTATACAGATCATATTGGATCTATGGACTTTCCGCAACAGATTCAGGTATGTTGCCTTGCTCAGCGCAGGCCACCATACGACGACTCCATAAAGCATGATTGGGCGAATGATGGCCGTGTAGATCCAACTGCATACTCTAGGGCTGAGCCCCCATTTTTTGCCAATGGCTCTTTTGCAGGTGTAAAGAGCGATGCAAGCTTTCTTCTGGCGCTGAAGAACATTCTCCTTCCAATTCAATTTCCTGTCCAGAACTATGCCTAGAAACTTGGCCTTATCCGACAAGCCCAGGCGCGTGCCATCTAGTTCTGGTAGGCTTAGTGGCGGTATTTTGTACCGGTTGGTGAAGAGGACAAGTTCCACCTTCCCTGGGTTGATACTAAGTCCGCAGCGAGAGGACCACGTCGAAACTTCTCGCAGTGCTACTTGCATCAGGTCACACAGAGTTTGTGGGAACTTGCCTCTGAATGCAATAGCTAAATCGTCTGCGTATGCCACTATCTTCCCGCCCCCCCAGCTTGTGTCACGTAGCAACGAGTTGACTGTGAGGTTCCATAAAAGCGGGGAAAGAACACCACCCTGGGGTGTTCCCCTTGTGACATAGCGTGATAACTCAACCGTACCAAGTGAAGAAGCTATTTTCCTTCCCATTAAAAGTTGGTCAATTAAATCAGTTAGAGGTCTGGCTACTTCCAGATTAGTTAGAGCGGAGTTGATAGCCTCCGGGCTTATATTGTTGAAAGCCCCCTCAATGTCTAGGAGGGCCACGAGACAGTAGTCCTTTTCACACAGCGATTTCTCAATGACAGACACTAGGCTGTGCAGAGCGGTTTCTGTTGATTTACCCTTGGTGTATGCATGCTGATAGCTAGAGATAAGGTTGCTATCAATAGTCGTTAAGAGGTAGTCGCTTAATATCCTCTCAAAGGTTTTTAGTACAAAGGACGAGAGACTGATCGGTCTGTAGTCTTTTGGCTCGTAGTGGGATGCCTTCCCAGCCTTAGGGATAAACACTACCGTGGCGCTTCTCCAGGAGCCCGGAATGTGGTTGAGAGCCAGGCAGGCTGTGAAGAGAAATACCAGCCATTTAGCTGATGTCTCCAACGTGTTTATAAGCTGCGCGGGGATAATCCCGTCCGGCCCGGCAGCCTTATACGGTTCAAAGCTCTTAACTGCCCACCTTACTCTTTCCTCAGTGATGGGTATATTTACTGCCAGGTTTGTTGCAGGTGCTAGTGGTGCATCATGCAGATTCCCCGGAAAATGTGTATTCAAGAGCAGCTCAAGGGTTTCCTCTTCCGTGCTGGTCCAGGATCCGTCAGGCTTTCGCAAATAGCTGATGGTTGTTTGACTTTTCGAGAGGACTCGTCTAAGTCTCGCTGTGTCGTCGACCTTTTCGACGCCAGTGCAGAAATTTCTCCACGAGGTTCTCTTCGCCTGTCTCAGAGCTTTTTTGTAGGCCCTTAGTTTAGCTTTATATTCGTGCCAATGAGGCTCAGAGCCGAAGCTCTTGGCCTTGTTAAATTGTTTCCGGCATGATATTCGGAGCGAGTCCAAATCGTAGGACCACCAATGTGGCCTGTGTTTACCGCGTGGTTTTGGCACTGGACAAGCCTGTCCTAGAGCATTCGAGAGCGCCGATGTAAATGTAGTAACAAGATCCTCCAGCTCCTCTACTGATGAGGGGGCTTGTGAGGGCAGTACTGGGAGGTCTCTGTCTAATATTTCATTGTGTAACTGCCAATCAGTGTTACGTGGATTGCGTTTCATGATTGGTTGTTCTACAATAAAGTCTAAAACCATTTCTATGTAACGGTGGTCGGAGAAAGAATGTTCTTCCAGAACCCGCCATTTTCTGACCCACTCATAAGCGCCTTCACTACAGAGAGTGAGGTCTATGACCTCCCTGCGGGTCTTAGTGATAAAAGTAGGCTCATTACCCACGTTGCAAATCACCAGGTTGGTTGTTAAGAGGTAATCAAACAGAGACTCGCCCCTGGCATTGATGTCGGAGCTCCCCCATTGGACATGGTGAGCATTAGCGTCCGCTCCAATAATAAGATTACCCGTGCAGAAATTTGACACCAGGTCTTTCACCTCCATTTGTGGTGGGGGTTCTTCGGCGTCGTAGGGCATATAGACCGACGCCACCGTCAGGCGGGTGCTGTCGACCGTTAGACTGATAGCGGTAATATCACCATTGGTGTAGTTAGGTAGGAGAAAGGAGTTCAACTCAGACTTGACCAAAATACACGTTCTGACTTTGCTCTCCTCGCTGGCTCGAATCAGCTTGAAGCCCTTAGTCCCCAATCCGCAGATTCTCGAGCTATTGACCCAGGGTTCTTGGATGAGGACCACATCCACGTCGCCTTTAGAAAGACGACTACTTAAAGCAGCCGAAGCTACTTTAGATTTGTGTAGATTAATCTGAAGCACCACCAACATGAGAGCGCACAGACTTCCCTGCCGTCCCCATATCGTCGAGGTTTGCCCCATCCCGGAGGTTGCCTATCAACGACGAGTTGTTCCGATTAACTGCCCGATATGGCGTTGCAGGAGTCTTGCTGTCTGCAGCGTTGGATTTTAATCGCTCAGCGTTGGCTGCTACCACCGTGACGTCGAGGGCTTCCTCGTCCTGGAGGCTGTCCTCCATCTCCGAGTTGTTCACAGCACTATCGCCAAGGGACGTGGCGGATAACATGCTTTCCGCATCGGAATCCTCCGCTTCCTCTTCTGGTAATTCGTTTTCCGGTTCCCCCGGAGCAGCCGAGAAGGCAGCGCGCTGAGCATCACCACGATATATGTGGATAACGATCTGGCCTACGCTGTAGTGTACTAGGCCATTGCACCTTTTGAGGGGCTCGATTGACTCTTTATTCATGGTGAACACCACCTGCCTGTCGGGCCCTACCGCATCCCCGACCAGATTGACACTCCAGTCAGGCGTTGGCAGGGACGGATTCATTAGCCGTAGCATCCCGAGAATTCTCTCGGGTTTGTCAGGGATGGCCGGAATCCACGCCCTTGCCCTTGGACGAGCTGGAATGTCCTTCCAGTCGACGACCTCTATCTTTGCGCCCTTGTAGACTTCACCCAGCTTAGCAGCTGCTGCCTTGTACAGTGCTACGGTTTTTGCATCCTCGCATGCGAGTAATTTAATCTGACCCTGGTGCCAACCCGCATCCGTTACTCGCGCCGAACTACCCGGAAACTCTGGAGCAACATTGAGAAGAATGTTGCCGAGTTCATTTCGCACGTAACGCCACCGGTCCTTAGGGATGGCCAGGCGGTCATTGCCTCGGTCCAGGACGCCTATAAGGATCCTGTCCTTGGTTACCTCAGCAAAGCTTAGTTTGCCCGCTCCAGGGGTATTCTTAGTTGCGTTGGCAACCGCACTGGTGCTAGCTCCCATCAAGTCAATCTTAGTCGATAGAGGGTTGGTTGACCGACTCGTAGTTGCCATCGCTGTCGATCCCCCCCTTGATTGTGGAACGGAGGCTGTCCTCCGGCGTTGTTGTTGCTTTCTCGCCTGTTCCTCCATAGCTCTCCTTTGCTGAGGAGTGAAATTTGGCGTTGTTTGTTTTTTAGGTTTATCGTTTTTATTTGGATAATTTGAGTTCATCTTGTTCGTACGACCCATCGCCGGACACGGCCAGCTTAGGGTCAAGGGAAGAGTAGGGGAAAATGTGTCGTCCGCCGCGGCAGAGCCCCGTACCGCGGTAAGGCCATGCTTACTCTCTGAGGCGACCCGGTATCAGAGAGGCTCCGTTCAAATACAGCCACGATTTGCCTCCCGGCTGCAAACGTCCAATGGGCACGGTTTCGCATAACACCCTGGATTGGGAGGGGGAAGATCTTTGTCGTCGCGCCAGAGAGGCTAGGCTGCTCTCGTGATGAAGTGCCGCACGGAGCTATGATCACAAGGGCAGCGTAGCCCTGTGGCTATCGACTTAAGCCCTCGTACCGCGGCAAGGTATCCACCCTTCACGAGGGTAAGAAGAGTAAGAAGGTGAAAAACAAAACCAAAGTTTCCCCAAAAAAAAAAAAAAGAATACCAAAAAAAATGGCACAGACAGCTATAGAATTTATTAAAACAGCTTCATCAATGCTACCAGAGTTTGATGGTAAGCCTGAGAATCTAAATAGTTTCCTAGATGCACTCGATATACTTGAGCAAATCAAGGATACACACGAGGCATTGGCCATTACCATGATAAAAACAAAGCTGAAAGGTACAGCAAGGAGAGACCACAATCGAACAAATAAAAAACAAATTAAAGACCGCAATAAAGGGTGAGCAAATCAAGGATACACACGAGGCATTGGCCATTACCATGATAAAAACAAAGCTGAAAGGTACAGCAAGGAGAGACCACAATCGAACAAATAAAAAAGAAATTAAAGACCGCAATAAAGGGTGAATCAGTGGAGGTTTTGACCGCTAAACTACTGAACATCCAACAGCGTAGCAAAACTGCTAACCAATACACAGCGGAAATTGAAAAAATCACAAGATCATTAGAAGGAGCATATATCTCTGATGGATTAAACCCAGACTTAGCCACGAGATATTCAACACAGGCAGCAGTTAAAGCCATGTGTAAAAACTGCTCTAATGACAAGGTCAAAATGATCATGCAAGCAGGAAAGTTCACGACAATGAACGATGCAATCTCCAAATTTATAAACAGCTGTACAGAAACAGCGAACAGCACAAACAAAAACTTGCATAGACGCCAACAAAATTACTCCAGAAGTAATTCCCACACGAATAGCCAAAATAATAATTACAGAAGAAATAAAATGCAATCAGCTAAAAATTATAACAAGAATATTAATGAAATAAAAATATAAAGAAAACAAGTAAGGAAAGCTGTCTTCGGCTATGCCGAAGGCTAAATACCTTTCATGAATAAGCGTCACGATTTTCACTGTTTGATCCCCAGTACAGCCTGTGTGAATTTAACTTTAGCTCATACCGAAATTATCGGAGCTATCGATTATATGGGGACGATGTGTTATATTGGTCCAATCTCATTGATTTTTAACATCGACATTCCACATTCTAAAATAGCAACATTTACGAAATTTCACGTTCCTACCGATATAATTACAGGAGTTATCTACCAAAATCCGTTTATCGGAACAATCGATTGTATGGGGGCTATGTGAAATATTTATCCCATTTCAATGATTTTCAACATCGATATTTTACATATAAAAATAGCGATGCTTCCAAAATTTCGCGTTCCTATGTGTTTAATTACAGGATTATAGCCCAAAATCCGCTTATCGGAATAATCGATTGTATGGGAGCTATGTGAAATATTTATGCCATCTCAATGATTTTCAACATCGATATTTCGCATATAAAAATAGCGATACTTCCAAAATTTCGCGTTCCTACCTATATAATTACAGGAGTTATCTACCAAAATCCGTTTATCGGAACAATCGATTGTATGGGGGCTATGTGAAATATTTATCCAATCTCGATGATTTTCAACATCGATATTTCACATATAAAAATAGCAATACTTACAAAATTTCACGTTCCTACGTGTTTAATTACAGGAGTTATAGCCCAAAATCCGTTTAACGGAATAATCGATTGTATGGGACCTATGTGAAATATTTATCCCATCTCTATGATTTTCAGCATCGATATTTCACATATAAAAATAGTAACACTTATAAAATTTCACGTTCCTTCGTGTTTAATTACAGGAGTTATAGCCCAAAATCCGTTTATCGGAATAATCGGTTGTATGGGAGCTATATGTTATATTGGTCCGATCTTGCTGGTTCCGACAAATGATTCCTATATTGGAAAATGGTGGCCGCATACCAAATTTGAGCCAAATTTCTCAAAAACTGAGGGACTAGTTTGCGTTCAAACAGACAGACAGACAGACGGACAGACGGACAGACGGACATGGCTAAATCAACTCATCTCGTCATCCTGATCATTTCGGTATACTTATTGATGGGTCTATCTCTTCTTCTTCTCATATTTACAAACATCGGACCAAAGTTATAATACCATTACATGTTCATGAAAGGTATAATTAAACTAGCTCGTTTTCGAAAGAAAATTTGTAGCATAAAAACCGATTGTGGAGGATAAGATTGACTTAGGACAATACTTTACCAGGCTGAAATAAGCCGGCAATCCGGGAAAAATGAAAAATACAGTTGCCCATAGGGACAAATTGTTTAAATAATAATTACTCGAGGAGAAGCATTTATAAAATAAAAAATTGGTACCAAGTTCTCCAAAAAATTAAGACCACAATAACTCTGCAGGTTATGCACGTGACGATGATCCTGTTTATGGTGGCCGCCCAGGAATCACCGAATAACGAATAAAAAAAAAATAAGAGTATTAGACATGCATAACAAATTACCTGACTCACAAACCCGATGTAAAAAGAAAATTTAATCAACCAACAATACATATATATAAAGTTTAATATATAAAAAAAGAAGATTTAATTAACCAATGATACATATAAAGCGTAATATAAAATAAATAAAAAATAAAAATAAAAATTTTATTAAAATATCAGTAAGAAAATTAATTTTAACCTCCCCTTATCAGTAAGAATAATATTTTTTTTCTCAATTCCCTGCATAAGTAATAAAACTACTTTTAAATTCCCTGTATCATAAAAATATTAGTAAGGAAATTAACATAGGAGATTTAGTTTTAGTTAGAGAAGAGGCCTCCCATAAATTAGAGAATAGATATACAGGACACTATAAAGTTAAAACCATTGATAAAAATAACAACTACACTTTAAGTCCAAATAGCATAGGAGATAGCATTAAAAACAAAAAGGAAATCGTAATTCATAAGAATAGGCTTAAACCAATTTAAAAACCTTTAAAAATAAGCATAGCACTTTATCCATAATAAATTCGTAATAAAAAAAACCCATTTTTAACACAGGCATTCAAATTTACTCAATCCAATATACGGCACAAGCCGTATACAAACGAACACAAACAATGGTAACAAGACACTAAACAATTAAAATTTTGTCAACCCAAACAAAACGTCAAACGGTTCATTAACTCAGAAAAATAGACATATATAGTTGACTACAAATATATATATCAATTTTTTTTTTAAGGGGGAAGGTGTAGCATTACATAAACACACCGCCCTTTTTCGTTTAATTGTCATGTGCACAAAAATGCATAAACAAATAAGAATGTACACAACAACATTTTACCCAAATTAGTTACAATGAACTCAGCGGAAGTTTATGCAAAGACAGCACATGCCGCATATAGCGAGAGTCTTGTTACACTTGTGCGGACGGTCAAAGATACCGCCAAAGACAGTCGCAATGACTAACTGAGTCACAACGCCAGTTTGCCAGTGCGACTGTCATGCCGACACATTTATTGCAACCATATGTTGACGTAGCATATTTTAGAATTATGCATTCTAGTTAGTATGTAGTAGTAATATACACGTATGTAAATATACATAAATAGCTTGTAAGTATTAGTGTAAGAATTTTGTATAAAAGAAAGCAAAATCAATAAAGAAAGACATTCATTGATCGAACCTCAAACTATTTAATTTATTGTGGCCACAATAGTGAGAAGACTGATTAGCTGACACGAATGTGTTCAAGAAAACAAGGAGCAGTCCGAACTCGTTAGGATAGGATCTGAAGAGAATGGTGATGACAACGATTGGAGCAAGTGAGTCCACAGCACATCTGTGGAAAGGGGGTGTCATATTATCACTGCTCTAGCTCTAAGTTAAAGGCAGCCATTTTGTCAACTCTGCAGAATTGGAGCTCAAGTGAATTAGTCAGATTGAACATTAATTTTCCGCCATGTTCCTAGCAGGAAAATGCGGAAAACATTAAGAAATCTAATACTCGTGACCCCATACCGAACATTCCGCTAGGTTGCCGTGCTCCGCACACTAGCATATTGGTGATGGTTGTTAAAACGAATAGATCTTGCAGTAAATGGAACATCCTGCGGGCGGAGGAAACGCTAGAGTATCTGCCCTGTTGTTATCCAGCGCACTGATGTTGCAGAATAAAAATTCTTGGAGATACATAAGCTCGTTTTCCTTTTTATTTGTGAAAATTTTTTTTATAAATAAATACAATTTTCTGTATTTTTGACAACTTTCCTTTTTTTTTCAGGAAGTAAAAAAACTGCACGCTCAGTAAAAAAAAAATTCTACACACAGCACAAGAGTATGTTCCTAAATATTATTATAAAATGCGCACACACGTGCGTATGCTTTCTCCAAACAACACACACACGTGCAGTGTGCAACCCATTTTTCCTGAAGACATACAGCATGTGCATGGGCATAAATTACACAAATGTGCTGCACATGTGTGTGTAAATACGAACCCTGCCTGGTATTCAAAATATTGTCTCCTTAAAATTCGAAGCGTAGGAAATAAGCATTTTAATCATGACAAAAACACATGAGAATGAGACTTTTGCTTGCTTGTATTTTTTTTTTTTTTTTTTTTTTTTTTTTTGAGTAGAATGTCAGCTGAGTAGGACGTGTTCTTGTGCGCGCTTAGTAATTGTATTTTTTCCACTGAATTATATAGTTGAATTTACCAAATTTTCTGTGGCGTCGGCGACTAAAGTTTGTGCGTTTAACATAATTAAATATAATTGTTTATCCGCTGCTGATGGTACCAAAACTTAAAAACTTAAATTTAAAAAAGAAACTAATAAAAATACAAAAAGAGACAAATTAACCACACAAGGTAAAACATATAAACAAACATATAAACACACAACAGCTATGTCGCGGAGAAATCTACCAAGAGGACTGGCTTCCCCTCCTAAAACACCTCTCACTCCATCGTCGTCACTTGACAAAAAGTTAGATGAACTAAGAGAGTCCATTGTTAAAGAGTTGACTGCTGCAATGGGGAAAACAGAGGAAAGAATGATGCAGAAGTTTGGTGAGTTAGCTGCTGATATTGCCAATATGAAGATGTCGTTCACAGCGATTGAAAAGAGAGTGACTGCAGTTGAAAATGCGTACTCGGATGTACTCACCTTGCGGAACGAACTGTTGGCTGCACGGACACAGCCCAATTCACTTAAAAGTAGCGCTGTTGCTACCGACATAGTTATTACTGGCATTCCCCAAACAACAAATGAGAACTTACATGAGCTATTTTCGAAAATATGCAGTGTGGCTGATCACAAAGCGCCACCAGTGCGTGATGCGTTTCGGGTGCGAAGCGTAGGAGGCAATAACCAGAGAGATAAAAACAATGCTTCTCCCATCGTCATTAAGCTGTTCTCTGCACCTGACCGCAACCTACTGCTTAAATCTGTGTCTGTATTTTGCAAAGCAAAAAAGAGATCGCTTGCGATCGCTGATATTAATCTGCCAGGTTACGGCTCATTTTTCATGCATGAAAGTTTACCTAAGAAACTGCGGGAGGTGATGACTCATGCTTCTGCGCTCAGACGGAAAAAACAGCTAGCGTCGGCGTTTTCGATTCGCGGCAGAATTTTCGTTCGTGTCAAGCCAGGCGAGCAACCCAAACATGTCAACAGTATTGCAGAAGTGAATGCAGTTATAGGCAAATGAGCGCATAATATATAAAAAATAATATAACCAGCATATGTATGTACGAATGTGTCGCTTTGTTAATTTAATAACTTTTCTTCACACTCTCTTTCTATCTCTCGTCTTTAACATGTTTCTACTTTTCAATATATCTCTTCTTATACATATTTTGCAATGCATTTTATGTGTGAACTCTTATCACTTTTTCTTGAACCTTTTCCTTCTTGTAATGTTTTGTTTTGATTATAGTCATTTATGCTCATGCTGTTGTTATTATGAATATATCACCTTTTGTTTGTGTTCCCTCTTTGACCGATGGATTTAAACCCCGGTAGGAAATTTGCCTTCAGTAATTGCGGAAGCCACAAGACACTCATAAATATATTATGCAAGCAAGCGAATGGTATTAGTGTGGTACATTTCAATGCCCGTAGCTTGAATTGTGAGAAATTGGACTATGTTAGGCATACTTTCGAAAAATCGGATGTGGATATAATTTGTGTTTCCGAAACCTGGTTTTCGCCAGACATATCTGATTTACAGTATAGTATTCCTAACTACAGTCTTACGCGTGTTGACAGAAAAGAAAAAAAAGGGGGTGGTGTTGCTATATACTGCAAGACCTCTCTTAAAGTAAGTGTGCTAGCAGAATCTAAAGGTGCTGATACGGAATATATCATTGCGGAAGTCTCGGACAATGTAAATAAAATATTAGTATCCTGTGTGTATAATCCACATAAATGTTATTTGTTAGATTCGTTTTTTAGTGAGTTGTCCTTGTTCTTGATTGATTTCGAACGTTTTGTTATATGTGGTGATTTTAATGTAAACATTCTAATTGACGACTCTCATGCCAATAAATTGTACGACCATGTCTCGACTGCTGGTCTCACTATTGTCAATAAACAGATACCTACAAGATATTCCCATAATTCGACACCAAGCCTGTTAGACCTCTTTATTGCATCTAGTCTTGTTCATATACTTAAGTTTGACCAAATTAGCTTCATTTCTGACCATGACTTAATTTTCTGCACACTTGACATTATGTTTAATTGCCCTCCAGCTTCTGTTACTACTGTGTATCGAGATTTTAAGTCTGTAGATGTAGATGCGTTGTTTCTTGATTTGTCGTATGTTGATTGGACTTTGTGTTGGTTTATTGCAACGGTTGATGGTAAACTTGACTTTTTTAATCAAACACTTTTAAACTTATATGACACTCATGTACCCATTAGAAAAGTTAGTATTAGTTCCAACAGCGTTCCTTGGTTTAATAGGGAAGTCAGGGCAGCCATTAAGCAGCGTAATCAACTGTATTCCAAATGGAAGAGAAGCCGAACTGAGTTGGCTTGGTCCCAATTCAAGATTGCCCGTAATAGAGCCACTCAAATCACCCGAAAATCGAAGCATATGTATTGCCAAAGTAAGCTTAGCCCATTATTACCCTCGAAAGATTTATGGCGAAATCTAAAAAATCTTAATGTGCATGGAAAGAGTAAAACTGAGTGCCAGGTTGATCCAGATACACTAAATGATTTTTTTGTTAGCTCGTGTAATTTGCCTGACAATCCTGTGCCTCAAAATCTAATCAGTTCATTCGTGTCGGAAGATAAATTTGATTTTAGGGTGGTATCTGAACTGGAGGTTTTAAAATCTATTATGCGCATCAAGTCGAACTCAGTTGGAGAAGATGGGGTATCATTGAAGTTTGTGAAACTAGTTTTGCCATTTATTTTAGGTACACTCACACATATAATTAATCACTGCTTCACAACGTCTTGCTTCCCACTTGAATGGAAAAGGGCTTTGATCATTCCTGTTGCCAAAACCAATATACCTATAGAACCTAGTCATTACAGGCCTATTAGCATTATACCTGTCTTTGCTAAAGTGTGTGAGTCCCTGATGGCAGCCCAAATATCAGCGTATGCGGCTGCTAATAAGCTCCTAAGCCCGTTGCAATCAGGATTTAGACCGAACCACAGCTGCTCTACTGCTGTCGTAAAAATTCTGGATGACATTAGACTACAATTTGACAACAGTCACCTAACTTTACTGTGTCTCCTAGATTTTTCCAAGGCTTTTGATACAGTCAATCATAGCCTTCTATGCAAAAAACTTGAGTGTTTCTTTGGATTCACTGACAGTTCTGTCAAACTCATGGCAAGTTATCTGGCGGGAAGGACCCAGAAGGTGGTAAGCAAAGGCCTTGCATCGAAACCACGTATTGTTTCCTCGGGGGTACCACAAGGCTCTGTACTTGGTCCTCTTCTGTTTAGCCTTTTTGTCAATGATGTTTTTTCTGTGTGTCAGTATGTAAATGTTCATGCGTATGCAGATGACATTCAACTGTATTTATCTAACCGTGTTGGTCTTGTTGAAGATTTATGTTTTAAAATAAATAGTGATTTGTCTGCAATTTCGAAGTGGGCATGTGATAACTGTCTCAGCTTAAATGCTAAAAAGTCGTATGTGTTGCCCATCTGTAACAGCGTTGTGCATGTCGAATCTATTCCTAGTCTGTTTGTTGGTAGTAGCGTCCTTTCTTTTACGGATAAAATTAGGAATCTAGGCTTTGTGTTTAATTCTAAGTTAAATTGTATTGACCATGTAAATAAAATTGTAAGTAATGTTTATACTGTCCTACGGAGATTAAGAATGTCAGCCTCGTTTACGCCTATAGAAACTCGAAAAAAGCTAGCTGTTCAACTAATTGTTCCGCACATAACGTACGCAGAGCTAGTATACAGCCAATTTGATTCTGCTTCACGTCGTAAAATTGATATTGCATTCAATAATACCACTCGCTATGTTTATGGCCTAAAAAAATATGATCACATTTCTCCCTGGAAGTGTGAAATTCTTGGATGTAGTATTTTTAACTACATTGCGGCTCGAATATCGATATTTTTGTTCAAGCTAATTGAGTTTAAAACACCCCAATATCTTTATGAAAAACTAAAATTTTCCAAGTCTTGTAGGCATCGTAATTTAATAATTCCCAGATATACATACGTGGCCTCATCGAGGCTTTTTTTTGTAAATGCTGTAAGGCTCTGGAACTCGATTCCTGACTCTATCAAGGGCACTTTGAGCAGGAGCAACTACAAAGGGGAAATCTATGATTACTTCAGTTCAGTGTGATGCATGTGATTAGAACATAACTACTTAACTCTATCTCTCTTTTTCCAACTTCTTTCCACTTCCAAAAAAAAAAAAAATAAATAAAAATAAAAACCTCTTTAGAATTAAGGATTTAAAAATGTTATAAGAATTTAGATTTTAACTTTACTCTACCATTTAATTTGAAATGTACTTTAATGTTAATTAGATTTAATGTTATTTTTTCTGTAATGTAAAACAGATGATGTGCTATAGAAGACCTTGTCTTACAGTCACAACCACTTTGCTTAAATATATTATATTATTATTATTATATTATTATATTATTATTATCTATGAGCACTAGGGCGTCTCGCCTTACAGGCAAAAAAAAAGTCGACCGTACCTCCCCTCGTATGAAGTGTTTTTGAAAAACATTTAAAAAAAAACATTTTTTTTCTGGCAACCCTAGATGCCGCCCAATTGCATTTTTCTTCATATCTTGATACACCAATTTTTTGTCTCAGGGAGTGGGTTTTTCCTAAAAAAAAGCTCATTGAGCGCATGCGTTTCCTTGTGGTACTTACCCACCATATCTCAGTTTCTACCACAATAATGTCAGTTAATTGAAGACCGTAAAAAATCATAAAACTTTTGGCAAGAAAGTATTTCGTAGGGCTCTTGATTCTAATCGATTACTCGACTAGTCGAGTAGTCGATTACCAACTTTTGTGCTGTTTGAAAATCGAATAGCACGTATTCGATTTCAGCTAGTCGACTAGCTGTCACTAATCGAATACTAACGATTAAATCGGGTTCCCAGATTTTACCCGGGTTTTACCCGGGTAATAAGGCGGCAAATTTCCACTGTAATTCGCATGCATGTTAAAGTGGTATCTGCCATTTTCGCCCATTTATTTGCTTCATTTCTTTGAAATTAAAAAAAAATGTAACAGGAGCACAGAATATTTGTGTAGGTAGATATACAAAAATGAAAATTTGAAAAATGTATGTATGTTTGTATGAATGTAGATAAAAAAGTTTGAAAATTTTTTTTCATACTGCAAAACGTTTTATGTCAATATTATTCTTTTAGGTATAAGTGCGCAATGTACGCAGCTTTCTCTTATTCTACGTCGCCGTTTGCAAAAAGATAGTTGAAAGATTGATTCGTGGGCAAAAAAAAAAGTAAAAGTACATTCAAATACACCTAGTTTTCGAAAGAACTCAAAAATTACAAACATTACATAGAGCGTTTTGATGTATTACCAAAAATATACGGGAACATTAGAGTGGCAAAAAAAGTTCCACACTTTCTATCGGAATGATTAAGCTTGAGAATTTATTTTCTTTGTAGTAAAAATGCTTCTGCCGGCAAATGGAAGATTTCCAATGAAAATAAAAAGCAAATTTGACATGTGAGAAATTATAAGAACCTGCAACTCTAGTGTCTTAGTTTCTGTTTGAAAACTTTAGATTTGTAACAAACTTTTAAAATTGTTATTTGTTTCATGCGCTGCTAAGTGCTCTCCAATGCTGCTGTTATGTCAGGCCGAGTTAAAATACAGGAGATGATTGAAACACGAGCTTTTAATCCAATTTAAGATTGTATAATTCCCCCTTTAAAAGCTGATGTGGTTTTTTAATATAAAAGTCGCTGGGAATTATTTGGAACGCATAATAATAAAAAAACATGCTCGTAAAATTTCTGGAATTAGCGCTTTTATATATAAATTTTATATATTTTATAAATTTTAAGGAAACATTTAAGCACACGCTAATAATTTGTTTTTAATATTTGACAAGTATCAGGAGCACAGAATTTCAATGTAGGCAATTATACAAAAAAAAATTCAATAAACTGGTATGTACAGATGGGGGTTGGTGGGGCAACTACTCCCACTGTTAAATTGCATTTCGAAAATATCGTTGTGTATAAGAAAAGAAGTGAAAGCTAGTATAATGCGTGTTTTTGAAGTTATTAAGGTTAATATTACTATCAATATTACTGCAGTATTGCAGTCAAGTTACTTTATTGATGCTCTGATGCTGATACTTAAGAGATAATGGGGTCTATCAGCTATTCCGATAGACCCCAATATGCAACAATAATTGCATTCTTCATTTTCATGTAGCGACTGATGAGCTTGTGATGAGCAACAGATTGTCAACATTTTATTCAACACACCCCATATTTTTTTATACGGGACGCTACTGAAATAATTTTCTCAAATTTTTGACAAGCGGCCATGTTTTTTTCAATAGTACAATATTTGTGACATAATTACATACTTACATAAAGAAATGCTGTCTCCAAACCCTGTAGGGAATTCATATAACTCCAAATCAACTATTATTATTTATTTTCATCCTAGCTGTTCATTGTACCATTGGTATAAATTAATAAAAAAGAGCAATTGCTTTTTCGAAACCTTTTCTCAAATACCAAATATCTACAGATTTCTATACATATAAGTACTTGTTTTAGTTAACTAATCAAATTTAGTTATGAGATATTAATAATAATTTATTTACGTTTTTGGTTTGGTTTTATCATGCATTCATACGTAGCTGTCCAGGCCTCAGTTAAGGTCGAAACCGGTGTTCTAAGCCAGATCAATGCTGACATCATACAAATTTTCAATGAAATCAAAAGCTGACTTAAAAAAGATACTTTTTTTATCTGAAATTCTAATCTTGGCTTTCGTCATAATGACGACAACCCGCCTAAGCGGTTTTTTGCCGTTCAGAGCACGCCAATCATTCCTTTTTAGCGATAACCGACGCCAATTGGAAACCCCAAGGGAGTTCAAGTCATCCTCCACCTGTTGTTTCCATCTCAGTCGAGTGTGGTACCACAACGAAACGCATCAATGAACTTTCTTTAGAAAAAACCTCCTCTTTGAGACGAAAAAATTTATGTGTCAAACTTTAAAATCCCACAACAAATGCCAAAGATTTGAAGAAAAATGTAATTAGGCGACATCTAGGCTTGCCAAAAAAAAAAAAAATTTGTTTAATGTTTTTCAAAAACACTTTGTATGAGGGGAGGTACGGCCGTCTTTTTTTGCCTGTAAGCCCGAGACGCTCTAATAAAAGTGCTATGAACACTGAAAAATAAAGAACTAATAGTTGACTTGGAGTTATATGAATTCCCTACAGGGTTTGGTGTGAGAAATTTTTTATGTGAGTAAATCTGTATTGTACGTTTGAAGAAAAATATGGCCGCTTGTCAAAAATTTTTAAAAATTATTCCAGTAGCGTCCCGCAAAAAAAATATGGGCTGTGTTCGAGCCGCGTTGGTAGTAGCAGTGCTACTTTTTATGACAGAGCATCATGTTCTTCGGCAAAATTTGGCGCTTTCGTTTAACCCTGCTTTCATAACGTTATTTTTTACCCCTTAATTCATAACGATACGTCTCTCAGGCGTATGTTATAACCATATATCATGAAATACGAAACCTACTCTGCAAAATCAACCATCACTGCCAGGCTGTAAGTAACGACGGAGATAAATGCGAGTATGAGTTAGCTTAGAGAGTAATTGCGAGAGGGAGATCAACAAGAAAATAGTCGATATGCCTCGAAGACGTACGTTATGGCAGCAGGGTTAATAAAATGTTGACAATATGTTGCTCATCACAAGCTCATCAGTCGCTACATGAAAATGAAGAATGCAATTATTGTTGCATATTGGGGTCTATCAGCTATTCCGACGGAGCTCCCGGCGGGAGAAAATGTAACAGATCTTGAGGGAATTCCAACGATTTTAAGAGAATTTGGCGGTATGTTTCGATGTTATCTTTATTGACTCTATTTCCTTTATTCCTGCCGGGAGCTCCGCCGGAATAGCTGATAGACCCCATTATCTCTTAAGTATCAGCATCAGAGCATCAATAAAGTAACTTGACTGCAATACTGCAGTAATATTGATAGTAATATTAACCTTAATAACTTCAAAAACACGCATTATACTAGCTTTCACTTCTTTTCTTATACACAACGATATTTTCGAAATGCAATTTAACAGTGGGAGTAGTTGCCCCACCAACCCCCATCTGTACATACCAGTTTATTGAATTTTTTTTTGTATAATTGCCTACATTGAAATTCTGTGCTCCTGATACTTGTCAAATATTAAAAACAAATTATTAGCGTGTGCTTAAATGTTTCCTTAAAATTTATAAAATATTTATTCAATCATCAATTTCGAAAAGCGCTAATTCCAGAAATTTTACGAGCATGTTTTTTTATTATTATGCGTTCCAAATAATTCCCAGCGACTTTTATATTAAATAACCACATCAGCTTTTAAAGGGGGAATTATACAATCTTAAATTGGATTAAAAGCTCGTGTTTCAATCATCTCCTGTATTTTAACTCGGCCTGACATAACAGCAGCATTGGAGAGCACTTAGCAGCGCATGAAACAAATAACAATTTTAAAAGTTTGTTACAAATCTAAAGTTTTCAAACAGAAACTAAGACACTAGAGTTGCAGGTTCTTATAATTTCTCACATGTCAAATTTGCTTTTTATTTTCATTGGAAATCTTCCATTTGCCGGCAGAAGCATTTTTACTACAAAGAAAATAAATTCTCAAGCTTAATCATTCCGATAGAAAGTGTGGAACTTTTTTTGCCACTCTAATGTTCCCGTATATTTTTGGTAATACATCAAACCGCTCTATGTAATGTTTGTAATTTTTGAGTTCTTTCGAAAATTAGGTGTATTTGAATGTACTTTTTCTTTTTTTTTGCCCCACGAATCAATCTTTCAACTATCCTTTTTCAAACGGCGATGTAGAATAAGAGAAAGATGCCTCCATTGTGCACTTAAACCTGAAAGAATAATATTGACATAGAACATTTTGCAGTATGAAAAAAAATTTTCAAACTTTTTTTATCTACATACATACAAATATTGCTACAAACATACATACATTTTTCAAAATTTCATTTTTGTATAACTACCTACACAAATATTCTGTGCTCCTGTTACATTTTTTTTAAATTTCAAAGAAATGAAGCAAATAAATTGGCGAAAATGGCAGATACTACTTAAACATGCATGCGAATTACAGTAGAAATTTGCCGCCTTATTACCCGGGTCTTCAGACGAGTAATCGACTAGTCAAAAGCAACTATTCGACTAGTCGATTAGTGATAATCGAATATTTTTGGAAACGACTAGTCGAAATCGATTATTCGACTAATCGATTTGTCGATTATCAAGAGCCCTAGTATTTCGGTTCAATCAATAGAACCAGAAATATGACACAATTTATTTTTAGTCTTGTTTTGTAACCGAGTTTTAGTCCATAAAATTTTGTCGGGATTCAAGCTTGCTGTATTTCTGCCGGCTCTCGAGCTTAGATAAGATGTGGCCCATGCGTTGTTCATCGGTGACCTCCATTGCAGATTCATGAACTGTATGAACAAATCGCTCGGTATTTTGGAAATGACATGGATATGCTGTGAAAAAGATCAATGAAAATGCCGATAAAATAGAAGCAAAGAAAAATTAATGGTTTTCGTTATGCATACCTGGCAATTCAATTATTTCATTGGAATATTGTAATGCTTCGAGGTAATCTTTCGGGGACAACTGCAAGCATGGTGGTTCATCCGGTTCGAATCTATCCCAATCTATTACATTAAAATATTTGTCACTCTCGAAATTTATAAAATTATTCTCTTTCGGAGCAAACATTTGACGAACACATCCATTAGCTTCTCTGCGGGCTGCTAAGATCCTCGTGTATCCATCTGAACGTACTAATGGATCTGTATCGGTTATCATCGATATCAAAATATTTTCTGGGTGCAGAAAGTACGAGTTATTTTTTATGACCGGACGGACAATATTTTGAATCTCTTGTGGCAATTGGCGAATCCATGTGATGTATTTGAAAACGTGACGACATCCGTGAATTGCAAGTGGTTGGTTTTTAACCAGAAACCAGAAAGGAGCATAAACTTTTACAATAAAGTAAGCAAGTGTTATTGGAGGTTGCTCGCACGTTATATAATAGCGAAGAATTCGAAACCCTGTTGTCACCTAACGGCCTGTACTCATAGCACCGGGCTTCTCCCTTGCTAAACTTTCGTCACACTCTCCTGTATGAACAGCCCGGACCATACGATATAAATATAATTGGTCGCCACGAATATTAAAATCCTGGAATGCGTTGGAATTTTTTTTTTAACCTAACAAAACAAAACAAGTTAGAAAATATATTGATAACACTGATATAGTTGAAAAATCCCACAGACGTGAATTCAATGCCTTTGACCGGTCTGCAAAGTAAGCGAATAATAATAAATGTTTCCTTTGCGAATGTTGAGGCGCCAGCATGCTTATAAGGGGTCGTGCATATATGACGTCACGCGATTTTTGGTAGTTTTTGACCCCCCCTCCCCCCATGTCACACCCAGTCACAAACGCCAGACCCCCCCCCTCCCCCTCGAATGTCACATCACACCCTTAATAAATATAAATTCAATATTTATTTGACATAAAATCTGATACATATTGAATGTTTATATTAATTATTAAATAATATTTGCCAATCGAAAGAATGAAAACGTGCTAAATTTGAAAACGTTCATGGACGTTGCACGCTAGAAAACATGCAAAAAATAACGTGACATCACGTAAGTGCTACTCGCCCCCTCCCCCCATGTCACATTTCGTCACAAATCGCAGACCCCTCCCCCCCTCAAAGAGCGTGACGTCATATATGCACGACCCCTAAGGAAAAAAAATATTTTGTTTGGCCTAACTTTGCAAAACAAATAACACCAATGAATTCAGCGCATCGTCCGTCTGCGGACAAAACAAGTCATAAAACTATAACAGTGTCATTTTAATGGTCTTATACGAAACAAGTCCAAGAGATGATGAGTGTTGTAATGCTTGTTTGCGGTACTTCATACGTTCCCTATATACTTTGTTTTTGTCGATGATAAGCCCATCAAACAACTCGTTAATTTGTGCAACTGATTCTGCTGATCCCTCCTGTTTGGCTTTTGCAGCAATTGAAATTCTCAAATCTTTTATTAGCATAGTCGCAAGCAATGCACCGAAACGAACAGAGGTGTCGCTGCGGTCCAAAGCCGAACAAAAATTACGCAAGGAAATATCCTCAATTGATATATTTTGTTTTCTTCGTTCCGCTCACATTTTCTTCAAATTCCTCTTCTTCTTCGCTGTCTGGTGTGTACCCAATAGAGTGAACGTCGCTACGTATAGTTTTTGATGAACAAACTGTCGTCATTTGTTGTATGTCGTTCGTCGACCTCACATCTACATTATCAAGAGTCATTAATCGTGGACCACATTGATCGATGAAAAAAGTTTTAGTATCATCTGGAATTTTATTGCAGGCTGTGCAGTTCCATAATTTTTTTTTTTTTTTTCAATTTTACATACGCAACGCGATATCACAAATAAGGTATTCCACTCGTTTTCATCGTATGTATTTCGATGAAATCACTGCGTTATAGTACTTATTCACAACTCTATTTAATTTTCTACGCGTAACACTGTTTTATAAAATTGGAATACCTGCACGTTGCCACAACAGACGCACTTTCCTTAAAATGTCCTGCTTATATACTCCCAACTTTCTACACCGATCACTTCTATGACGCAGATATAACCCGAAGTTAATAATATGGCGTTTAGTTGGCAGTTGGTTTTTTTAAATCACAATCAACAAACAGCATTTTTTAAGTTTTTGCAGGTTTTAACACGCGCCAAGTAAATTGACAATTGATTATGATGTCTAGGGAAAAACATAAAACAGAAAAATTAGATAAACAATTCACTATCTGTTTCGCGAGCGAGGAAAATAAAAAAATTTACTTTTTCTTGTATGGCTTTAGTTTAAAAATAAATTGTGTTATATTTCTGGTTCTATTGATTGAACCGAAATACTTTCTTCCCAAAAGATTTATGATTTTTTACGGTCTTCAATTAACTGACACTAGGTTGTTACATTGTTCAATTAACTGACACTAGGTTGTTACATTGGGGTGGTAGAAACTGAGATATGGTGGGTAAGTACCAAGTAGTAAGGAAACGCATGAGCTTAATGAGCTTTTTAGGAAAAAAACCAACCCCTGAGACAAAAAAATTGGTGTATCACACTTTAAAATCCGACAATAAATGCCGAAGATATGAAGAAAAATGCAATTAGGCGACATCTTTAAATGTTTTTCAAAACCACTTCATATGAGGGGAGGTACGGCCGACTTTTTTTTGGTGATACGCTCCTAGCACCTAGGCATACAACTTAAAAAATCAGCTGAAATTACTCCTTCAACTACTAAAATAATCTGCTACAACTTTCTGGGTACCTGGGTGACCAAGCTTGCTCGGTTGCAAAAACCAAAAATGTAGGTGGCAACCCCGTAACACACCGCAAGTGGGTTATAATGAAGCATACTAAAACTGTAATAAAATTTCATCCAAATGGGTCCATAGGCAACCGAAATACTGGTCGAGATAACAAAGAATAAATAAAAATGCGGTCCGGTGGCGCCCCTAGGTGGCAACCGTGCTTGAAATTGTCATATTTGGAATACGGTCGAAAATACGTTTCATTTTATACCCATATTGGCATATCTTGCTCAATATTTTAAAAAAATCGAGAAAGGTGGCAACCCTTTAAACAACATCCATGTAAATAATCTTAAAATTAATCAAATTGTCAGTTCCCGAGGTATACGAAAAAATAAAAAATTGCAGTTAGGTGGCAACCCTAAGTGGCACCCCTGATTTAAATTGTCATATTTGGAATACGACCGAAAATACCTTTCATTTGACACCCATATTGGCACATCTAGTCTATATTAAAAAAATTGGGATAGGTGGCAACCCTGTAAACCACCCTGACCAAATCGGCCAAGCAGTTCCCGAGATAAACAAAAAAGTAAATAAATTGCGATTAGGTGGCAACCTTAAGTAGCAACCCTGCTTGAAATTATCATATTTAAAAAAATCGAGAAAGGGGGCAACCCTTTAAACAACCACCATGTAAATAATCTTAAAATGAATCAAATTGTCTATATGCCAAATTTTATCCAAATCGGGCAAGCAGTTCCCGAGATATACGAAAAAATTAAAAAATTGCGGTTAGATGACAACCCTAAGTGGCAACCCTGGTTGAAATTATCTTATTTGGAATACGGTTGAAAATATCTTTCATTTTTTACCCATATTGGCATATCTATCTCTATATTTAAAAAAAAATTGGGATAAGTGGCAACCCTGTAAACCGCCATAAGTAGCAACACCCATGAATTCTGCTCAGCCTAACTATTACAATGTATGCAATGTTAGCTAGATCCTGATGCCTGGTAGTGGGCTATAATTTATATTTCCGTTGCATTATTTCCGTTGCATCATCATCCATTTTCTCAAATTTTACTCTCAATCAAAACTTCATATCGTCACCTAAGAGGTTAACTTCAAAAACTCAAAAGCAACACACCACAAGTTGTTATGATTACCTGTTGGTATATCGCCGCCATTAGTTTCTTTTTTTTTATTTAATAGTACTTGGATGTTTGGAATGTAGGAAAGCTCATATCGGTAATAAGATTGTTACAAACTTATGTTAAAAATATTTTTTATTCTATTTTTATTAGTATAAAACCCATCGTTAAGAGAGCTTATTTTATTTTATACTCTTTAGTTGTGAGTAAGAGCGTGCGTAAATATTTTTTATCAAAATGTTAGAGGTTTAAATACAAAGTTAACTGATCTTTTTTTAATATCTCTTCATTGTAATTTTAACGTCATTGCTTTTACGGAAACTTGGCTGAAACACCATGTTTTCAATGCTGAGCTTTTATCTAACAAATATCAGGTATACAGAAATGACCGCTTGAACAGAGTCAGAGGTGGTGTTCTACTTGCCGTTCATCATTGTGTACAACATAAAGTGTGAACTCTAGCTTTGACAGAAATGTCAAAACACACTTCCACGTCAAATCACAATTATCAAAACACACATCCATGTCAAAAATCTGGGTTGCTATAGTTGTTTTCGTTGCCCTCGGGTATTGTGCAGAACCGAATATCAATGAGACAGGGTTCTTGTTTGCACAAAAGTATTGCTGTGTTGCACAACTTTTTCACTCCAGTTTCTAGGGCAACTTTTAAGCGAATCTTTCAGTTTATACTTTTATTATACGTATTATAAGTATCTTCGAAATGACAAATTAGACAGAAAATATAAACCAACGTTTTTTTTTCAATATCCCGTTAGCACTAACCAACACTTTTTATGATAGATAACAAACGCTTTCTGTACATTGAATGGGCGCCTAGAGTTAATGGGGGATGCCAACAGTTTTAAGTTGGACCTTGAATGTACGATGTTTTTGGATAGATTTACTATCAAATACATATCTTAACAGTTTGACTTAAATGAATGCAACGAGGCTATAACTATATAATAGTACACCTGCACAAAGAAGGCTTCAAACCCCAAAATTTGGTATTTGTTTCCTTTAGGAGTCAACTCCTAACAAATTAGGTAGAATTTTGGAAGATAGCTCAAAATACGGGGTTTGGTCCCAGGATCACGAATCCGGAAGCCCTTTTTTAATATTTTGCTTCTATGAAGAGAACCCGCCCCAATTTTGTACCGCACCCGGGTCAATTTTCGTTTTTTTGACCATAACTTTCCACAGACACTTTCCTATCTCTAGGCTGATCGCTGACTGCCAACACGGTTTCTGTAAGGGAAAATCTACAGTCACAAACTTACTTGAACTCACGTAAAAATATGCACACTGGCGTTGTTTACAGTGACTAAAGCTTTCGACAAAGTGTGTCACTCATTACTTATTTATAAACTTGATTAGTTGGGCTTCCAGCCGGGTCTCAATCGCTGGATATCTTCTTACCTTAGTGACAGGACTCTAAGAGTAGTGTTCAAAAATATTTTTTCTGATGTTATTAACGTCTCTTAAGGTGTTCCTCAAGGGAGCCATCTCGGCCCGATTCTCTTCTTGCTATTTATAAACGACATCTCCACTACAATAATGTTTTAAAAAATCTTGATGTACGGCTTCCTATATAATTAATGATTATAGTCTTCAGCAGATTCACGACTTTGTAGACCTGGGGGTTACTATGGATAGCAAGATTAGTTTCAACCATCTATTAACACAGCAGCCGGTAAAAGTACATTTACACCGCACCAAATTTGGTAAATTTGGCGCTTTTTTCTATACAAATCTCATTTTCCAAATTTGGAATTCCATCACATTTGCCCTCATTCGCCGAATAATAGGTTAGGTTAGGTTCAATTGGCTGCCGCAGAGGCACACCTAGGCCAGTATTAAAATGCCCGTTGTGATACAACCAACACTAGGAAAGTCAGTTCCGGGACCCTGTCATATGGAAAATCCCGGTATTATCGGAATTCTCCACATAGCAGAATCCCGGGACTGACGTTCCTATACCGACACCGTTACTCCTCCTCGAACCATTTAAATGACTTGATGAAGGCCATCAGGTCCTTTATGTCCAGCTCCGTGACCTGGCGTAGGCTGACCAGGAAGGGAACTCCCAAAAAGCGCATTCTCGCGCCACTTAAAGCCGGACAGTTGCAGATGAGGTGCTCCACCGTTTCCTCCTCCTCATCATCCTTAAAACCCCTACAGCATCGTCGGTAGGGCACACCTAGTTTTTCTGCGTGCCTACCAATGAGGCAGTGCCCAGTTAATACGTCTATTAATATGGAGATTTCTCTTCTCCTTAGGGATAAATTTGTCTTGATCTTTTATGATCCCATTTCGGCCAGGTTTCTTTGGATATCCGGCATCCTGGAGATTGCAGCCATCTTTCGTTGGCTTGGCGGAGTGTGTATCCTTCAACATAAGCTTGCATGTGGCAAACGGCATACCTAAGCGCTCTTTATCCCGAAGAACCTGCTTGGTCGTGCCCAGCCTCGCAAGTTCGTCTGCCCTACAATTTCCCTCAATGTCCCTATGCCCCGGGACCCATGTGAGGTTCACGCGATTCTTTTGGGCCATCTCTTGTAGAGATCGACGACATTGAGCGTCCCTTCAGAGTTGAACGAGTAAGAGCCAAGGGATTTGATGGCCGCCTGGCAGTCGCTGAAAATAAAAATGTCCTGTCTGATAGTGTGTTGGCCTATCCAAGCCGTGGCGTCCATGATTGCTGAAACTTCAGCCTGGAAGACACTGCAGTGATCAGGTAGTCTGAAGGAGAGCTCAAGGTTCAGATCCTTTGAATACACCCCTCCTCCAACTCTGACATCTAACTTCGAGCCATCAGTATAAATGGAAGTGCCGCCATGAGTGGCGGGACTCCGCTCCGTGCTCTCCCATTCTTCCCTGCTGGGAATGTTGATTTTAAAACCGCTATCTCCGACTGTTGTGGTCGCACAATGATCTGTGCTCAGCGGAAGAAAGCTATAGGATCACAAAATACAGGCGTGTCCAGTAGTGCTTGCGCCCCAGCCGGACGTTTCCCTTAGACGCAGAGCCGATGCTGCTGCTACCCGGTGCCCATCCAGATCGAGTGGCAAAATGCCAATAATGGCCTGGAGTGCTTCATTGGGCGTTGTTCTTAACGCACCGCTTATACAGATCATGCAAGATCTGTGTACTTTACCTAGCAGATTAAAGTTTATTGCCTTGCTCAGCGCAGGCCACCATACCACAACTCCATAGAGCATGATTGGTCGAATGATTGCAGTGTAGATCCATTCGCATATATTTGGGGCTGAGCCCCCATTTCTTTCCAATGGCTCTTTTGCACGTGTAGAGTGCAATACACGCTTTCTTCTGGCGCTGAGGAACATTCTCCTTCCAGCTTAGCTTCCTATCCAGAACTGTGCCCAAGACCTTGGCTTTGTCAGCCAAGTTCAGGTGCACGTCATTCAGTTTTGGTAGTATTAGCGGTGGTTGTGTTGTTCTAACGATGTGTAGCCCGGTCTAAATTCAGACAGGGTCACCCCGAGTGTTTTCTCTTGGCCGGGTCGATATAATAAAACGGCCCGGGTCGTTTCGGCACGATGGGTAGAGCACAAGTACTGGTACCGTTCTCGTAGAACCGGCAATACAAGAAACTAGCGGTGGTATCTTGTAGCGGTTGGTGAAAAGGACCAGTTCTACTTTTCCCAGGTTGATGCTCAGTCCGCAGCGCGAGCACCATGAGGAAACCTGCATCAAGTCGCACAGGGTTTGTGGGAATTTGCCCCTATATACTATAGCTAAGTCGTCTGCATATGCCACTACACTGAACCAAAAAAGTTCATGTATCCAATGAAAAAGTACATAGATTTTAAGAATTGTTCGTTATAACCTCTCCAAAGAACTTTTTCGTAGAAATTTAAGAACATTTCCTAGAATATAAGTACTTTTTCGTAAAATAAGTAAACAAATCCACAGAAAGCATGTATTCATTCATAAATTGTAAGAAAATTTTCTTAGATTCTATGAATTTTTTCTTATATTTTAAGAAAAAACCAGCGTGAACTTCTATGAAACGTTGTCCGTAAAAAACATGTACGTTTTTGGTTCAGTGTACCTTCCCGTTTGTGTCTCGCATCATCGTGTAGCATGACAGCTAAGCAAAATAAAATGTCCACAGTTCAATATACTTTTGGCAATAACTAGGCCAAAGTATTCGAATCAGTTTAGCTTACGCTGCACTTCTCCAATAACATAAACTCCATTGAACCCATATATATGTTTGTATGCATGCACAATAACGTAGAGTCATAAGCATGACTAACAACTTAGAAATGTAAGTTTGTAAATTAGATTACTCATAAGGTAGATTGTAAGCATATATAAGACGGCGATAAGCCGAAATAAAGTCATTCTTGGTCTAAGACGCAATCTTATTGTTTTACTTATTCCTTGAATCTAATCGTGCATTTTAATGCTCGGAACAAAGCGGCTGAGGAGCTAAGATAGTACCTAACCTCCTTCCAACTTTACATGGCGATCCTGCCAGTTTAATTCACTACCCCAAAGCTAGATCCTGCAAAGCTAGACCCTGCAAAGCTAGATCCTACAAAGCTAGATCCTGCAAAGCCAGATCCTGCCAGTTTAATTCACTACCTCAAAGCTAGATCCTGCCAAGCTAGATCCTACAAAGCTAGATCCTGCAAAGCCAGATCATGCAGCCCAAACCTAGATCCTCCCAGCTCAAATCTAGATCCTGCCAGCGCAATCTGGATCCTGCCAGTTCATTATGCTATTTCATGGAAAACTTAAAAGTAAAAAATGAAAAAATTAAAAATATATAATTTTAATTATAAACATATTCCACTTTGAAATGGTCAGGAAACCAAAGTAGTTCAATTAAAATCCTTGTTTTTCTCATTCACATTTTTAATTTAATACGGTAATATTAAAAATTTGTTCACAGGTTAAAGGAAGATTTTTTTTACATAAAAATGACTTGGTGGAAAATTGCACTAAAAGGCTTATTAATAGGAATAGCGGGATACGAAGTAGGAAAAGAAAATTCAGGTGAAAACACCTCCGATTCCAAAATAGTTAAATACGAACCACACCCTATCGTAGAAGAAGTTTCCGATAAGCGGTTGACCGCGTTTGCATGCGTAGTTAAATGTTTAATTGTCGCAATGGTAATCTTGATAAAAAATTACATCAAAAATAAATTGAGACAATGTACAACAACGTGTATAATTTTCCAAATAAAAAGTAACTAATTCCCAAAAATGCCAAAAGTTTTCATCCAGAAATGAATCGATGGAAAGAAATCCATGATACACTACTGGAAGAAAAAATTAAAGCTAGTAAATCATATAAATGTATAAACAAGAGCACTCCCATAACAAAAGAAACTATAGTAAAACATTTGAACATAATCTTGGAAGCCCTTAATAATACTAGATAAACTCGTATCTTCAGTAGCTAGACACAATATAGAAGTAACAATACCAACCACATTAGAGGAAAACCTCCAAGTTGATTTTTACGTACTTCTATCAGAAAATGTTCGAAGCCGGACTCCATCACCATCTTTAAGTCAAGGGGAAGATACCAGTAAAGTAAAAATCCCAATCATAAACGTCACAATGGTACAAACAGTAGTCGAATTAATTAAAACTGCCTCGTCAGTACTCCCAGAGTTTGATGGAAAGCCAGAAAACTTACACAGTTTCTTAGATGCCCTCGATATACTTGATCAAATCAAGGATGAGCACGAACTTTTAGCAATAACAATGATAAAGACCAAACTAAAAGGAACGGCAAGAAATTTTATCAGTAATGAAAACACGATTGGACAAATAAAAACAAAGCTCAAAAGCGCGATAAAAGGTGAATCGGTAGAGGTTTTAACCGCTAAACTCCTAAACGATCAACAACGTAGCAAACCCGCAAACCAATACACTGCGGAAATAGAAAAAATTACCAGATTGCTAGAAGGAGCATATATCTCGGATGGATTAAACCCAGACTTAGCCACGAGATATTCAACACAGGCAGCAGTTAAAGCCATGTGTAAAAACTACTCCAATGACAAGGTCAAGATGATCATGCAAGCGGGAACGTTCTCAACAATGAACGATGCAATCTCAAAATTCATTAACAGTTGTACCGAAGCCACTGGCAGCTCAAACACGATCTTAAATGTACGACAGCAAGGTCAGTACAGGAGTAGTTTCCGTGGAGGTTACCGTAGTAACAACTATGGAAATTACCAAAATCGGAGATTCAGACCACAACCGAGATACAACAATAACTCGACGTCGTACAGCAATTATAACAATAACCAAAGAGGATCACAAGCCCAAAACGGCCATAGGTCCTAGAACCAGACCCGTAATGTGCGCAGCTGCACCCAGACGGAAAACCAGGAAGCTCCACTTCAAAATTAACAAAAAGAAACATATGCGTACTTAATCTAAATTTAAACAGCTATATATCTACAAGGACATCATTAAATAACTCATACTCAAATTTTTTAATTGATACTGGAGCCGATATCTCCATTATTAAAAAACAGCAAATAAATAATAAAGAAAAAATAAATACTGAACGAATCACAGATTAGAATCACAATCAAAACAGATCTAAAAGGCGATGACCTTCTAATTTATCACAAATTTCATGTTGTAGAAGACAACTTTCCAATTCCATGTGATGGAATAATAGGCCTAGATTTCATAAAGAAATACAATTGCATCTTAGATAATGGCAAAACAGAGGACAAATTAGTCCTAAGACCATATGATTTCCCTCAAACTATAACAATGAATCTAACAAACTGTCTGTCGGTCAACACAATCACAATCCCAGCTAGATCGGAAGTTATTAGACAAATTAAAATAAATACAAATAACAAAAACATTTTCATACCACACCAACAATTATCAGAAGGCATTTATATTGCAAATACCATTACAACTAACGAGCAAACTTACGTTAGGATTGTTAACACAACACACAACAACACAACTATTCAAAATTATAAAATTGATACCGAAAATTTAGACGATTATACACTAATTAAAGCTAACACACACAGTAAAAGTTGCACAGATACAGAAAAATTAAGAAGATTAACCAACAATTTTCCAAATTTTGTTAAAACTCCATTAACATCGCTTTGCACAGAATTCATATGTAGATATATTTGCACTGGAAACAGAACCAATTACTTCTAATAATTTCTATAAACAAAAATTACACATGAAGGATGACACCCCTGTCTACATAAAAAATTATAGATTGCCTCAAACACAAAAAGGGGAAATAACCAAACAGGTAAATAAGCTAATTAAAGATGATATAATAGAACCTTCAATTTCAGAATATAATAGTCCAATTTTATTAGTTCCTAAAAATCACTTCCTGGAAAAACGGAAAAAAGATGGAGATTGGTTGTTGACTACAGACAAGTAAATAAAAAATTAGCAGCAGATAAATTCCCACTCCCAAGAATTGATGACATTCTAGATCAACTTGGTAGAGCAAAATATTTTTCATGCCTAGACCTTATGTCAGGTTTTCATCAAATAGAATTACACCCAGACTCTAGGGACATTACTACATTTACTGCCGAAAATGGCACATATAGATTCAAACGACTACCCTACGGATTAAAAATAGCACCGAATTCATTCCAAAGAATGATGACCCTAGCATTCGCAGGTCTCAAACCATCTCAAGCGTTTCTCTATATGGATGATTTAGTTGTATTAGGATGTTCTGAAACCCATATGCTGAAAAATTTAAGAGATGTGTTCTCCACTTGTCGAAAATACAACCTAAAATTACATCCAGAAAAATGCCTATTTTTCAGCCAAGAAGTAACTTATTTAGGACATAAATGTACAAACAAGGGAATATTACCCGACCCGAGCAAATTTGAAACAGTTCAAAACTACCCAACACCAATAACAGCGGATGAAGTTAAGAGATTCGTAGCTTTCTGCAACTATTACAGAAGATTCGTACCGAATTTCGCAGAACACTCACGAAAATTAACTAGACTTTGCAAAAAGAATGTTTCCTTCGAATGGACAGAAGAATGCCAAAAAGCTTTTGTCTACTTAAAGGAAGCATTAATTAGTCCAAATTTTTGCAATACCCAGATTTCGACAAAAAATTCTGCATAACAACAGACGCTAGTGGGTACGCTTGTGGGGCAGTCCTTAGCCAAGAACATGATGGCAAACAGTTACCAATTGCTTACGCTTCTAGGTCCTTCACAAAAGGTGAAACCAACAAAGCCACAATAGAAAAAGAACTGGCCGCAATCCATTGGGCCATAACCTTCTTCAGACTATATATTTATGGCAGAAAATTTCTAGTTAAAACCAAGGACTGAAACCGAAACCGAAACCGTAACCGTAACCGATTAAAACCGATTAATTTTTCAAAACCGAAACCGAAACCGTAACCGTTATTTTGATCTGGAAAAGACCGAAACCAAAACCGTTTAAAAAGCCGGAACCGGTTCCAAACGGTTTTGAATTTTTTCAATACCTTACTTCTGTGAGTGGGCACATAGGTACTTCCTTTTACAAACAGGTACCCTGAAAGTTTTCATGGAAGATTGTCGAGCCACGTTTTGACATCAGTATCAAAATTCTGAAAGAGGAAGTTTGACTATAGTTGGATGAAGCGATCGAAACAAATTTACGAGATCCGAAAAAGAAATGTTCAGGCTTGTCTCGGAAAGCGCCACAAATTTTAATGTTTTTAACGATTTATACATTTCATTTGGCTTCCATTTTTATATTTTTTTAATAAAAAAGTAGAGTTAACTTTAGGAATTTGTTGTGCAGAAATTTCATCCATGCATAGCGTTAATATATGAAAATTCAGACCTATTTCGTAGCTACATAGGTAGTTGAGTATTTTAGTAGTAAATTTTTTTTTCGTGTTTTTATTTGGAAACCGAAGCCGGAACGAAACCGTAACCGAAACCGTAACCGAAACCGAAATAAATTTTGAAGAACGAAACCGGAACCGAAACCGAAACACGTTGCAAAAACCGAAACCGAAACTGGAACGTTATTTTAATCGGTTTCAGACCTTGGTTAAAACTGACCATCGTCCTTTAACGTACCTATTCTCGATGAAGAATCCTTCATCTAAGCTGACACGAGTAAGACTCGATTAAGACACGAGTAAGACTCGATTAAGTACGATTTTGAAGTGGAGTATATAGCCGGTAAAGAAAATCATATCGCGGATGCATTATCCCGCATAACTATTACAAATTTAAAAGATATGTCAGTGGAAGCAAGCAAAACATTTAAAATAACAACAAGATCAGCAGCTAAAAAGACTGATAAAAAGATAAAACTGAAATTAAAGAAAGTCACAAAGAGAACCCCAAAATTTACGAAGCGCTAAATAAATTTGAAGTAAAAAGACATGTCGAGCTCGTTTTCAATCCTCCGAAATTATATTTCAAAAAAGGAAAGAAAATTTGTAGCAATTTTGATACAAGCAACCTAATTGTTGAGGATAAGATTGACTTAGGACAATTCTTTACCAGGCTCGAACGAGAAGCCGGCAATTTAGGACTTGTACAAATACAGTTGTCCTTAGGGGACAAATTGTTTAAAAGAAATTATACTGCAGTAGGCAAATTTATAGAAATGGGTAATAAAGTTCTCAAAACGCTAATAATCGCTCGAACTCCAGAAGTTATATACGTGACAAATCCCGGGAAAATTTAAGAAATTCTGCACAGATATCATGACGATCCTATTAGTGGTGGCCACCCAGGAATAAATCGCATGACAGATAAAATCAAGCAGAAGTATAGCTGGCTGAATATGAAAAACGACATAAGAAAACACATAAAAAACTGCATCCACAATAACGGAGACACCTCCGAAGGCATTTGATATTGTACAAATCGATACAGTCGGACCATTACCGAAATCGATAAATGGAAACGAATATGCAGTACCATCATATGTGATCTAACCAAATACTTGGTAGCGATCCCAGTTCCAAGCAAAGACGCAGCAACAGTCGCCAAAGTCGTGTTCGAAAACGTCATTTTGATTTATGGACGCATGAATACAATAATGACAGACATGGGCACAGAATACAAAAACAACTTATTCCAAGAATTGTGTCAACTATTAAAAATTGAGCATAAAACGTCAACACCGTACCATCACCAAACTTTGGGTACTGTAGAACGCAGTCACCGGACATTCAATGAATATATACGTTCATACATATCCAGTGACAAAGGCGATTGGGATGAATACCTCAGGTATTTCACGTATTGTTACAATACGATGCCATCGACCACACATAAATATTGTCCATTTGAATTAATATTTGGGAAAAACCCACCGAATTATGAATTTTTAAATGAAAAGAAAATCAGCCCATTATACAACCACGAAGCTTATGACAAAGAAGTAAAGTATAGGCTTGAAACAGCACAACAGAGAGCTAGGAAATTAGTCCAAGAGGCTAAAGAAAAACAAAAATTAAATTATGATAAAAGTAGGTATAGTAAGGAGATAAACATAGGAGATTTAGTATTAGTTAGAGAAGAGGCCTCCCATAAGTTAGAAAATATATATAAAGGATACTACAAAGTTAAAAATATCGATGAGAACAACAATTTTACTTTAATACCGCATAGTATAGGAAATAACAATAAAAACACTAAAGAAATTATAATTCATAAGAATAGACTTAAAGCAATGTAACTTCACTAATAATAACAAAAAAAAAAACAACACCAAACAATTAACACTCATCTATCCATTTTGATAAACAGTCACACAAACAAAATACAACATAACATGTCCAAAATACACAAAAAAAAATTTAAACCAGTCAGTACAATAAATACACAGGTGAAGCGAATGTAAACAAAATAAAGTAAGAAAACCTTTTTCCCACTGCATAACAATAAACGATAAGCTAAGTGGGTCAAACATTTTATTACCTAATAATTAACTGTTCCTCAATAAGTCATTGAATAGAATACTCACACATTAACCAAAATGTATGAGCATTCTTTTAAAGAGAGGAGCATTCTTACAATCGAGTTGACAGTGAGGTTCCATAGAAGCGTGGAGAGAACACTACCCTGAGGCGTTCCCCTTATGACATAGCGTGATAAGTCAACCGAGCCCAGTGATGAAACTATTCGTCTACCCCTTAGTAGTTGATCCAAAAGTCCAATAAGAGACCTGCTTATGCCCAGACTTGTTAAAGGGGTGTTTATAGCATCAGGGCTTATGTTGTTGAAGGCTCCTTCAATATCTAAAAAGGCCACAAGACAGTACTCCTTTTCATACAGCGATTTTTCAATAACAGAAACTAGGCTGTGAAGCGCAGTTTCTGTAGATTTCCCTTTGGTGTATGCATGCTGATAGCTACAGATCAGGTTGCTATCAATAGTAGAGGAGAGGTAGTCATTTATTATCCTCTCGAAGGTTTTGAACACAAAGGATGAGAGACTGATCGGCCTATAGTCCTTGGGGTCGTAATGAGACGCCTTCCCCGCCTTAGGAATAAACACTACCGTGGCACTTCTCCAGGAGCACGGAATGTAGCTAAGAGCCAGGCAGGCTTTATAGAGAAATCCCAGCCATTTGGCTGATGTCTCCAGCGTGTTTATGAGTTGTGCGAGAATAATCCCGTCTGGCCCAGCAGCCTTGAACGGTTCGAAGCTTTTAACCGCCCACCTAACCTTTTCCTCCGTGATGGGTATGTATACAGCCAGGTTTGTTGTAGGTGCTAAGGGTTCCTCATGCAAGTTCCCTGGGAAGTGCGTATTCAAGAGCAGCTCTAGGGTTTCCCTCTCCGTGCTCCCAGTGCAGAAATTACTCCACGATACTCCCTTCGCCTGCCTCAGAGCTTTTTTGTAGGCCCTGAGTTTAACTTTATATTCTAGCCATTGAGTCTCCGTGCCAAGGCTCTTGGCCTTATTAAATTATGTTCTACATGATTTTCGGAGCGAGTCCAGGTCGTAGGACCACCAATGCGGCCTATGTTTACCGCGTGGTTTTGGCACTGGACAAGCCTGCTCTAGGGCATTCGAGAGCGCCGTTGTAAAGGTCCTACTGATTAGGGGACTTGTGGGGGCAGTGCTGGTAAGTTTCATTGTGTAGCTGCCAGTTAGTGTTACGTGGGTTGCGTTTCTTAACCAGCTGCTCAACAGAAAAGTCTAGAACTAATTCTACGTACCGGTGGTCGGATAATGAGGGCCTTCGCTGCAAATAGTGAGATCTATGACCTCCCTACGGGTTTTAGTAACAAACGTAGGTTCGTTACCCACGTTGCAAACTACCAAGTTAGTTGTTAACAAATATTCAAACAACGACTCTCCTCTAGCATTGATATCGGAGCTTCCCCACTGGAGGTGAAGAGGATTGGCGTCAGTTCCGATAATAAGATGACCAATTGAAAAATTTGCCACCAGGTGTTTTACCTCCCTCTGTGGCGGAGGTTCTTCGGCGTCGTAGGGTATATAGACCGACGCCATCGTCAGACTGGTACTGTCGACTGTTAAACTGGCAGGTGTAACGTCACCATAGTATAGTATAGTTGGGCAAGAGAAAGGCGTTCAGCTCAGACTTAACCAAAATACAGGCTCTAACCCTGCCCCCCTCGCTGGCTCGGATAAGCTTAAAACCCTTAATCGCCAAACCGCAGGTTTATCTGAATCACCACCAGCAGGAGAGCGCTCAGACTTCCCTGCCAACGCCGTATCGTCGAGTTCCACCTCGTCTGGAGGCTTATCTTTCAACCCATGCCGTAGTGCACTCGTCCATTGCACCGTTTAAGGGTTCGAGTGCCTCCTTATTCAAGGTGAAGACCACTTGCCTATCAGGCCCTACCGCATCCTCGACCAGATTGACACCCCAGTCCCGCGTCAGGAGAGACGGGTTCATGATCCTCAGCATCCTGAGAATTCTCTCAGGTTCAGCAGGGATAGCAGGAATCCACGCTCTTGCCCTTGGCCGAGCCGGAATGTCCTTCCAGTCGACAACCTCGATTCTTGCCCCTTGGTAGATCTCACCCAGTCTTGCAGCTGCTGCCTTGTACAGTGCAACAGTTTTTGCATCCTCGCAAGCGAATACCTTGATTCGGCCCTGGTGCCATCTCGCATCAGAACCCATCGGCGGGGCTCCCGGAGACTCATCCATAATGTCGAGAAGGGCATTACCGATGGCGTTCCGGACGTACCGCCACGGGTCCCACTACGGGGGCGTGTTGCTGCCGATTCGGGTGAGGTTTTAAATCCACGTCCCTTCTCTGGCGTTTGAAGGGATTTCCATTAACCTTCTTTGGCGCGTAATCGCTTTGGAAGTTCGGTAAGGTAGCTTCAGCCGTCTCCACCGTCTTTCTAGCATTCGGCGATAGCGTCTCTTCTGAAATACCCTCGTATTTCTTCAGGATCCTTGCGGCCGCTCTTTTGTCCAAGTACTCAGAGCGACTGGGAGATGTCTTTGGGGTAAATTTCGACCCGTAGTTGCCATCACGGCCGTTCCCTTATTTGGATCTCTGGCGCCAGGTCGTGAGACCACTGCCACAGACGTTAAAGACTTGGTTTCGGTACCGGCACTTACTGGGGCTCTAGCATCAGCCGTTGTTGGCTTCACTGTGTTTGTACCGGTACTTACTTTGGGGCTTGCCCCTTTATTATCCAGAGCTAATCGACCCGTAGTTGCCATCGCTGTCGATCTCTCGGCTGATAAAAAAATGGAGTTTGTCCTCCGACGTTGCGCTCTGGCCAGCATTTTCCTCCTCTGCTGTGCAGTATAAATTGTTGTATCTTTAGTTTTAGGGTTTTTATTACTATTTTTCATCTTGTTCGTACGACCCCTCGCCGGACAAGGCCAGTTTAGGGTTAAGGGAAGAGTAAGGGAAATGTGTCGTCCGCCGCGGCAGAGCCCCATACCGCGGTAAGGCCATAGTTACTCTCCGAGGCGGCCCGGTATCAGAGAGGCTCCGTTCGATTACAGCCAAGATTTGCCTCCCGGCTGCAAACGTCCAATGGGCACGTGGTCGCATAACACCCTGGATTGGGATGGGGAAGATCTTAGTCGTCGCGCCAGCGAGACTTGGCTTCTCTCGTGATGTAGTACCGGCGGCGCTATGATCACAAGGGCAGCGTAGCCCTGTGGCTATTAAGCCCTCGTACCAGTTCATCCAAATAGCAACCTTGCGGGTGTTCCACATTTAGAATTGCCCAGCAAGAACCTTAATGGGTAATTAACGTGTGATAACTTTTGCATTATGAACAGCAGTAAATGACAATTTCAACTAGTTTTTTTTTAAGAAAATTTACCAATTCTACCAAGAAAAGACAGAAGTCTTCTTGACTCTTCATTTATTATTACTCTACAGGTGTTTAAAGCATCACGGTTGTGCATTTTCTTTCGGTGGCTTTGTGTTCTGGTAGAAGATTCTTGCAGGGAAGGTGAAGCCAAATGCAAATTTGCCAGTGTAAACAGGTTCGAAATGACTCATTCAAATTCGCCAAATTTGTTGCAGTGTAAATGTACTATAAGGCTAGATGTGTTCTAGCATTTGTCAAACAAACTAACTAAGGCTCTTTTTACTTCAGCAGTCAGCCCGATACTAGAATATGGCTAAGTAGTCGGAACCCGCGCTACCAAGTCCATATAGATAGGCTAGAATCAGTCCAAAAACAGTTTTTACTTTTTGCATCAAGAGATTTTCACTGGGATCCCTTATATAATCTACCACCTTATGCTAGTCGCTTGAAACTCATAAATCTTCACACCCTTTCCAGTCGGAGGGAAATGCTTGGAATAGTTTTTATGATTAAGATACTAAATGGATCTCTCTCAAGCCCGTTTCTTCTAAGCGAAGTAAATTTCAATATACCCTCTCGGCCATCACGTTATTTTAAACCACTTGTCGTGAAACAACAAAAAGAATCTATTCTTTCTGTCCTTAATACGTAGAAACTTTTAGTAGTCTTTAATCCTTATTTGAGCGCTTTTCTTGGTTTTTATATATATATTATTTTTATTTTAGCCGAGCAGTTCTAGATCTCGACGATTAGCAAACCAATGCCTTTCAACGGCTCGGCAACATTTATCAATCCGCGCGTTATGCGGTTGGGCGGGATATGGTATTCCGTCTGGGAATAATAATAATAATAATAACAAGTAAGGAATTTTAATACCCAGCGGTAGTTTTCATATGATTTTCGAAATTTTCCATTTCGGAAGTGGGTGTGGTTGCGAAGCGATTTCGTCCAATTACATCAGGTATACTCCCTATTATGCTAGTATACCTCGTACCAGTTTCATCGTTCTACCGTAATCAGTTTAAAAATTAGGACCCCTGAAATTTTGAAATATGCCCCCTGAAAAGTGGGCGGTATCACGCCTACTTTTTAAAATTTATCAAAAAATTTGTATAGAATTACTAGGGGATTTTCATCAGGTATATTCCCAACGATACCGTATGCTTTTTGCCAAATTCCATCATTCCATCGTAATCAGTTTAAAAGTTACGACCAGTCAAATTTTCAAAAATCCTTCCCTTCTACCTAACTTTTTTCTTTATCCATAACTTGGCAATATTTAGAAGACATTTTAAATTGATTTTTTATTTGATTTAAAAAAAAATTAGGTATATTGATTTAGAAAAAACAAAATGTATTCAAAGTGGTAATATCGGCCAAAATCTAGCCTTTTGCAAAAACTGTTAAAGGTTTTTCTATCTTATTTCCTTAACCATAACTTAAAAATATTTAAAAAGACATTTCATATCGATTTTTGATTTGATTTTTGAAAAAAAATGTGGGTATGTTGATTTAAAAAAAAAAAAAGTTATTCAAAAGTGGTTAAACCTCGCAAAATCTAGCCTTATTCAAAAACAGTTTGCGGGTTTTCTAGCTTTTTTCCTTAACCATAACTTAGAAATATTTAAAAAGACATTTTATATTTATTTTTGATTTGATTTTTAAAAAAAAATTTGGGTATGTTGATTTAAAAAAAAAGTTATTCAAAAGTGGTTAAACCGGGCAAAATCTAGCCTTATGCAAAAACAGTTTGAGGGTTTTCTAGCTTTTTTCATTAACCATAACAAATTTTGTCTAGACTTGTTTGGGGTTCGGGTTGTAAATCTGAATGAAAAGAAATGAGTTGTTGTCTTTAGTAATATTTTAGACGACCTCTAACCACTTCGTTTAGTACAAAATTTAAGGACCTGTGAAAAAATTATCGATTTTTATATTCCAAAATTTATAGAAATAATCTACAGAAGTCCGATAAACAGAACACTATCCCCCTTATTCATAAAAAATATAAAAGGTTTATTAAGCTCTTATTATTCAAAATTTGTATGAAAATGTCATTTTAAAAAACTTTATAAACCAATTTTATTTTTTATGAATATGAGGGTATGTTTATATATATATATATAGTATATTTATGACCTAAAATTATTATTTCATATGGCTGTCCGCTAACTAAAAATATTTCCAGGAATTTTTTTTTTTCGAAAAAAGTATCACAAATATAAAAATATGTCTTATGAAAATTTAATGAGCTTATAAAAAATCAAGATTAGAAATACTCATATACCTAAAGATGCTTTAAAAAAGAAAAAACTATTTTCAATGAAAAAAAAATTGTATCCCGGAGCTGTTCTCGAACCAACAACATTTCGCTCGCTATCCGATGCGCTAACCACTGCTCTACTGCTTTATCTACGAATTCATTGTCAAATCACCAATTCAATCTATATGGGCAATGAGCGAGAGAATGAAAATAGTTTCTCTAATAAAAGGAGGAGCTTGTTGAGTGAAAGATTGAAAGGTTCATTTTGCAGAAATATGAGTTCTATTTATAGAAATTTATTATACATGGCGTGTTTTTAAATCTTTTTAGTGGGGGTAAATTACAAATTCTGGTTAGGTCAAAAAAGTTTGAGGATTTTCTAGCTTTTTTCTTTAACCATAAGTTAGCAATATTTAAGACACTTTATATGGATTTTTTATTTGATTTAAAGAAAAAATATATATTGATTTTTCTATTCAATTTGGTCTAGACTTGTTTGGGGCTCGGGTTGCAAATCTGCCCTTTTAAAAGTTAATACATATGTACATATGAATAGAAATCAGTTGTTGCCTTCAGTAAAATTTAAGACGACCGCTAACCACTTGGTTTAGTTCAAAATTTAACTAATCTAATCTTGGCTTGCGTCATAATGACGCTTAACCGCCTAGGCGATTTTGGCCGTTTCGTATCAAAGCACGCCAATCATTCCTTTTTAGCGATAACTGTCGCCAATTGTAAACCCCAAGGGAGTTCAAGTCATCCTCCACCTGTTGTTTCCATCTCAGTCGAGGTCTCCCCCTTCCTCTGCTGCCGAATTCGGGTGTCGATAGGAAAACTTTCTGTGCTGGTTCTTCTTTGTCCATTCGCATAACATGACCCAGCCAGCGGAGCCTTTGGGCTTTAATCCGCTGAACTATGGTCAGGTCTGCGTAAAGCTCGTACAGCTCATCGTTAAATTTCCTTCGATACTCGCCGTTGGCATCACGGGAAGGACCATAAATCTTCCGGAGAACTTTTCTCTCAAATACTCCAAGGGCCATCTCATCTTCTCTTGACACTGTCCATGATTCCGAGCCGTACATCAGGACTGGTATGATGAGAGACTTATAGAGCGTGATCTTTGTTTGTCGATAGAGGACTTTACTTCTCAATTGCCTACTTAGTACAAATTTTACCAGCTCTTCGCCTCCGTGTTTGAACAGCTCGGCGGGTAGTCCGTCTTTCCCAGGCGATTTGTTGTTTTTGAGCCGGGATATTGCTATCCTCACTTCATCATAGTCAGGTGGTGGGACGACTTTTCCATCGTCAGGGATTTGGGTATCGGGTTCGACGTCTCCCTCGCAATTTAGCAGTGAGGAGAAGTGCTCCCTCCATAATTTAAGTACATTCTGTACGTCGGTTACCAGGTCGCCGTTATTGTCCTTACAGGAACTTGCCCCGGTCTTTAAACCTTCCGTCATCCGCCGGATCTTTTCATAGAATTTTCGGGCATCATTCCTGTCAGCCAGGATCTCAAGCTCCTCACACTCACGCCTTTCGGCCTCACGTTTATTTTTTCTGAAAAGGCGTCTCTCTTCCTTCTTCGCCTCACGATAGCGTTGCCATACACTGCGGGTTGCGCCCGTTCGCAATGTCTCCCTGTATGCAGCGTCCTTTTTGACCGAGGCTGTGGTGCATTCCTCATCGTACCAGTTATTCTTGCGGGCTCGCTGAACTCCTATAGTGGCCTCAGCGGCGGTACGTAATGAGTGAGAGATGTGCTTCCATTGCTCGGTTACATCGTTAGGTCGAGGATTGCTCTCTGATAGCAGGTGTGAGAGTCGAGTGGAGAAATTATCAGCTGTCTATGTCACGCGCAGCTTCTCGACGTCAAACTTTCCTTCCGTTACTGTGCGTACTTTCTTCGCTGCACAGAGGCGTGTGCGTATCTTGGCTACAACAAGATAATGGTCCGAGTCGATATTGGGACCGCGTAGGGTACGCACGTCTAGAACGGTGGAGCTGTGTCTGCCGTCGATCATTACATGATCAATCTGGTTTCTTGTTCTTTGATCAGGGGACAGGGCTGGAACCTGGTACTACTGATGACCATATTACGGGAAGCGGCGAAGTCAATCAACCTAGTGCCGTTGGGTGATGTTATATCGTGGAGACTGAATTTTCCAACTGTAGGACCAAAGACTCCTTCCTTGCCCACCTTGGCATTAAAGTCGCCAAGCACGATTTTGATATCATGCAGGGGCAGCGATTGTTCAAGTTTGTCGTAGAAGGAGTCCTTCTCTGCGTCGTCCGTCTCCTCAGTCGGCGCATAGGCGCAGATAAATGTTATGTTGAAAAACCTCGCCTTGATGCGGATCGCAGCGAGACGCTCGTCCACAGGAGTGAACGCTAGTACTTGTCGGCGAAGTCTCTTTCCCACCACAAATCCTACACCACGCGCTTTGCCGCGCATCTGGCCAATGTAGTATACGTCACAAGGACCGATGGTCATCTTTCCTTGCCCCGTCCATCGCATTTCCTGCAGGGCGGTGATGTCGGCATTTGCGCCTATGAGGACATCAACCAGTCGGGCAGCGGTACCGTCCCTTGAAAGGATCCGGACATTCCCGGTACATGCCCTAATATCCAAATCATTATGCCTTATTCGTTTTGCCGGGTCGTCAACATCATCCGAGGCTTTGAATTCGTTTTCATTGGAATTAAGTTTTTTACGTGGCGGGTCCCAAACCCAGCGCACAACCCGTTTCGGGGTTTTTGGAAAATATTTTCACATTTATATAGCGAGCCGCTTGTTTCAAGACAGACGCCCGCTTGCAGCCGCACCTCATGGTGAACAGACGCTACGCAAAAACCTCGGTGAGCCCTTAAACCAAGTATGTCAGAGTGGCCCCACCGGGGCTCCCTCTCTTTCTGTCGCGAGCCTAGATAGCTCACGTTGCCCAGAGTGTACGAACGGGGACGCAAGAGTCGGGATTGGGCAAGGTCGCACAACAACCACCCCCATTACACTCCAAAATTTAACTACATATTAAATATGTTGTCGATTTTTATATTTTAAATAGGGACTCTATCAGCAAGCGGTAGAAATCACTAAAATTTATAGAAGTAATCTACCGAAGTGCGATAAATAGACTACTGTGTTTAGAAAAATTTCGCAACTTCGATCTTATATCATCAAAAATTAGACAAAAAAACCCAAATTGAATAAGCGGTTATCGCATTTCTATAATGGGTGGTATGTATGCATATTTATGACCTAAAATTATTATTTCATATGGCTTTCCGTTAACTAAAAATATTCGCAGCAATTTTTTTTCTCGAAAATTTAAAAAAAGTCAAGATAAGAAATATTTATATATTGAAAAAAATAAAAACAATTTTCAATACAAAAAATAAAAATAAAAATTTGCCCGATAGCTGTACTTGAACCATCAACCGCTCGACCACTACCCCCGACGCTTCCCACTGGGCTATCGCTTTATGTACAAATTGATTGTCAGATAACCAATTCAAGCGACATGAGAAATTTTCATTCGCTTATTACAGTTAGGTAGGTAGGTAGAAGTGGCTGCCGCAAAGGCACACCTAGGCCAGTATTAAAAGGCCCGTTGTGATACCATCAACACTAGGAAAGTAAGTCCCGGGACCCGGCCATATGGAAAATCCCAGTGCTATTGGGACTCTCCACATAGCAGAATCCCGGGGCTGACACTCCTAAAACCGACACCGTTACACCTCCTCGAACCATTTAGATGACTTGATGAAAGCCATCAAGTCCTTTATGTCCAGCTCCGCTACCTGGCGTAGGCTATCCAGGAAGGGAACTCCGAAAAAGCGCCTTCTCGCGCCGCTTAAAGCCGGGCAGTTGCAGATGAGATGCTCCACCGTTTCCTCCTCCTCATCATCCTTGCAACTCCTACAGCATCGTCGGTAGGGTACACCCAGCCTTGCTGCGTGCCTTCCAATAAGGCAGTGCCCGGTTAAAACCCCTATTAATATAGATATATCCCTTCTTCTTAGGGTGTAAATATATTTAGATCTTTTAATATCCATTTTGGCCAGGATTGTTTGGATACTCGGCACCCTGGCGATAAAAGCCATCTTTCATTGGCTTGTCGGAGTGTATGCTCCTTCAGCATTAGCTTGCATGTGGCAAAGGGCATACCTAAGCGTTCTTTATCCTGAAGAACCTGCTTGGTCGTGCCCTGCCTAGCAAGTTCGTCTGCCCTACAGTTTCCCTCAATGTCCCTGTGTCCCGGGACCCATGTGAGGCTCACGCGGTTCTGTTGGGCCATCTCTTGAAGAGATCGACGACAGCTGAACGTCAGTTCAGAGTTGAACAAGTAAGAGCCAAGGGATTTGACTGTCGCTTGGCTATCGCTGAAAATATCGATATTCTGTCCGATAGCGTGTTGCCCTATCCAAGCCGCGGCGTCCATGATTGCTGAGACCTCAGCCTGGAAGACGCTGCAATGATCAGGCAGTCTGAAGGAAAGCTCAAGGTCCAGATCCTTGGAATAAATCCCTCCTCCAACTCTGCCGTCCAACTTCGAACCGTCGGTGTATATGGAAATGCCGCCATTAGTAGCAGGACACCGATCCGTCCTCTCCCAGTCTTCCCTGCTGGGAATGTTTATTCTGAACCAGCTATCTCCGACTGTTGTGGTTGCACAACGGTCCGTGCTCGGAGGGAGAAAGCTGTAAGAATCCAGAATACCGGAGTGTCCAGTAGTGCCTGCGCCCCAGCCGGAAGTTTCCCTTAGACGCAGAGCCGATGCTGCCGCTGCCCGGTACCCTTCCAGATCGAGTGGCAAAATGCCAAGAATGGCCTGGAGAGCTTCGTTGGGCGTTGTTCTCAACGCGCCGCTTATACAGATCATGCTAGATCTGTGGACTTTACCTAACAGGTTTAGGTTGGTTGCCTTGCTCAGCGCAGGCCACCATACCACGACTCCATACAGCATAATTGGCCGGATTATCGCAGTGTAAATCCATCTGCAGATTTTGGGACTGAGCCCCCATTTTTTGCCAATGGCTCTTTTACAGCTTTCCTCTGGATGACATTCTCCTTCCAGTTAAGCTTTCTATCCAGAACTATGCCTAGGAATTTGGCTTTGTCAGCCAAGTTCAGGCGCACGCCATTTAGTTCTGGTAGGCTTAGCGTTGGTATTTTGTACCGGTTAGTATAAAGGACAAGCTCCACTTTTCCCGGGTTGATATTAAGTCCGCAGCGAGATGACCACGAGGAAACTGCTCGCAGTGCTACTTACATCAAGTCACACAGGGTTTGTGGGAATTTGCCCCTGTATGCAATAGCTAAATCGTCTGCATATGCAACTATCCTCCCGCCCCCCCAGCTTGTGTCTCGTAGCAACGAGTTTACAGTGAGGTTCCATAAAAGCGGAGAGAGAACACCACCCTGAGGCGTTCCTCTTGTGACATAGCGTGAGAAATCAACTGTGCCCAGTGTAGAAACTATTTTCCTTCACTTTAGTAGCTTATCAGTTAGTCCAATAAGAGACCTGCTTATGCCCAGATTAGTTAGAGCGGTGTTAATAGCCTCCGGGCTTATATTGTTGAAGGCACCTTCAATGTCTAGGAAGGCCACGAGACAGTAATCTTTTTCATACAACGATTTTTCAATAACAGAGACAAGGCTGTGAAGCGCAGTTTCCGTTGATTTACCTTTGGTGTATGCATGTTGATAGCTAGAGATAAGGTTGCTATCAATAGTAGAGGATAGATAATCGCTAATTATCCTCTCGAAGGTTTTGAGTGCAAAGGGCGAGAGTCTGATCGGTCTGTAGTCCTTAGGCTCATAGTGTGAGGCCTTCCCAGCCTTAGGAATAAAGACTACCTTGGCGCTTCTCCAGGAGTGCGGAATGTAGTTGAGGGCCAGGCAGACTGAAAAGAGAAATACCAGCCATTTAGCCGATGTTTCCAACGTGTTTATGAGTTTTGCGGGGAAAATCCCGTCTGGCCCAGCAGCCTTGAACGGCTCAAAGCTTTTGATCGCCCACCTTACCCTTTCCTCCGTGATGGGTATATTCACTGCCATATTTGTTGCAGATGCTAAAGGTGCTTCATGCAAGTTCCCCGGAAAGTGTGTATTCAATAGCAGCTCCAGGGTTTCCCCTTCCGTGCTAGTCCACGATCCGTCAGGCTTCCGCAAATAGCTAATGGCTGTTTGAGTTTTTGAGAGCACTCGTCTAAGTCTCGCCGTATCATCGACCTTTTCGACCCCGGTGCAGAAATCTCTCCACGAAGTTCTCTTCGCCTGCCTTAGGGCCCTTTTATAGGCCCTCAGTTTAACTTTATATTCGAGCCATTCAGGCTCCGTACCGGGGCTCTTGGCCCTATTAAATTGCTTCCTGCAGGACTTGCGGAGCGAATCCAGGTCGTAGGACCACCAGTGTGGTCTATGTTTACCGCGTGGTTTCGGCACTGGACAAGCCTGCTCTAGGGCATTTGAGAGCGCCGTTGTAAAGGTCGCAACCAGATCATCCAGTTCTCCTACTGATGATGGAGCTTGTGGGGGTAACACTGGTAGGTCCCTAACTAATATTTGATTATGTAGCTGCCAATTAGTGTTGCGTGGATTGCGTTTCATAACTGGCTGCTCAACAGAAAAATTTAAGGAAATTTCTATGTACCGGTGGTCGGAAAATGAATGCTCCTCAAGAACACGCCATTTCCTAACCCACTCATAAGCGCCTTCGCTACAAATAGTGAGGTCTATGACCTCCCTACGGGCTTTAGTGATAAAAGTAGGCTCGTTACCCACGTTACAAACCACCAGGTTAGTTGTTAGTAGGTAGTCAAACAGAGACTCGCCCCTAGCGTTAATATCGGAGCTTCCCCACTGGACGTGATGAGCATTAGCGTCAGCTCCAATAATAAGATGGCCCGTGCAGAAATTTTCCACCAGATCTTTCACCTCCTTTTGTGGAGGAGGTTCTTCGGCGTCATAGGGCATGTAGACCGACGCCATCGTCAGGCTGGTGCTGCCGACCGTTAAGCTGGCAGTTGTAACGTCACCATTTGAATAGTTGGGTAAGAGAAAGGTGTTCAGCTCAGACTTGACCAAGATACAGGTTCTGACCTTGCCCTCCTCATTAGCTCGGATGAGCTTGTACCCCTTAGCCCCCAATCCACAGATCCTTGAGCTATTAATCCAGGGTTCTTGGATAAGGACCACGTCTACGTCGCCTTTATAAAGACGACTGCTTAGGGCAGCTGAGGCTGCTTTAGATTTGTGCAGGTTAATCTGAAGCACCACCAACATGAGAGCGCTCAGACTTCCCTACCACCGTCGTACCGTCGTGGAGGTCTACCCCGTCCCGGGGCCTATCTCTCAACGACAATTTATCTGCACGATTTGGCGTGGCGGAATCCCTACTGTCTGAAGCGGCATCAACGTTAGTGTGCACCGGATTGCCCTCCACCACCGTGCGGTCGAGGTATTCCGCGTCCGTTAGGCTATCTTCCATCGCCGAGTCGTTCACGGCTTCCTCGCAATTTGACGTGGCGGATACCATACTTTCCGCGTCTGACACCCCTGCCTCCTCTTCTGGTCCTTCGATTTCCGAGTCCTTCGAAGCGGCCGGAATGGCAGCGCGTTGTGCATCGCCACGGTATACGTGGATCACGATCTGACCCATTCCATAATGCACTCGTCCGTTGCACCGTCTAAGGGGCTCGAGTGCCTCCTTATTCAAAGTTAAAACCACCTGTCTATGAGGCCCAACCTCACCCTCGACCAGATTGACACTCCAGTCCTGCGTCGGGAGAGACGGATTCCAGGCCTGCAGCATCTCAAGAATATTCTCCGGTTCAGCAGGGATGGCAGGGATCCATGCCCTTGCCCTTGGCCGGGCCGGAATGTCCTTCCAGTCGACGACCTCGATTTTTGCCCCTGGGTAGACTTCACCCAGTCTTGCAACTGCTGCCTTTTACAGTGCAACAGTTCTTGCATCCTCACACGCGAAAACTTTAATCTGACCCTGGTGCCAACCCGCGTCTGTACCCCGCGGCGGACTACCCGGAGACTCACGCCATATGTCGAGAAGGGCCCTGCCAATTTCGTTCCGGACATATAGCCACCGGTCTCTAGGGATGGACCAACGGTCGTTGCCTCGATCAATGACACCTATAAAGATCCTGTCCTTGGTCACTTCAGCAAAGCTGGGTTTGCCCACTACTGGGATATTCTGATGCCGCTTCGGATGGGGATCCACCTCTCCGTCCGATCTCTGGCGTTTGAAGGGATTCCCGTTCAGCCTTTTAGGCGCATAGGGCCTTTGGAAATTTTGTATCAGAGCTTTCGCTTTCTCCACCATCTTCCTTTCATTCAGCGATAGTGTATCCTGCGATGCTCCCTCATATTTCTTCAGGATCCTTGCAGCCTTCCTTTTATCCCAGTACGCAAAGCGTCGGGGAGATGTCTTTTGGGAGGAGTTCAGACCCGTAGTTGCCATCGCGGTCTCTCCCTTTGATAGAAGCTTAGTTGCGTCTTCCTTCTCTTTCGGATCACTGAGGCCAGGTCCCGAGACCATTGCCACAGACATTGAGAGGTTGATGTTCGTGCCGGCGCTTGATGGAAGTTTAGCATCCGCCGTTTTCTGCTTACCTGCGTATGCAGCCGCACTGGTGCTGGCTTTCATCAAGTCACTCTCACTTGCTAGCAGTTTCGAGGATGACCTACCCGTAGTTACCATCGTTGTCGGTCCCCCAGTTGACTTTGAAATAGAGTTTGTCCTCCGGCGTTGTGATTTCTCTTGTTCCAGCATAGTTCTCCTCTGCTGCGGAGTAAACGAAGTTATTGATTGTTTTGAATTTTGAGTTGTATTCATCTTGTTCGTACGACCCCTCGCCGGACACGGCCAGCTTGGGGTCAAGGGTGGATTAAGGGGAATGTGTCGTCCGCCACGGCAGAGCCCCATACCGCGGTAAGACCATGGTTACTCTCTGAGGCGGTCCGGTATCAGAGAGGCACCGTTCGACTACAGCCACGATTTGCCTCCCGGCTGCAAACGTCCAATGGGCACGGTATCGCGTAACACCCTGGATTGGGAGGGGCTAGATCTTTGTCATCGCGCCAGCGAGGCTAGGCTGCTCTCGTGATGTAGTGCCATGCGGAGATATGATCACAAGGGCAACGTAGCCCCGTGGCTATCGACTAAGCCCTCGTACCGCGGCAAGGTATCCACCCTTCACGAGGGCTTATTACAGTTAAATGAAGAAGTTAAAATTTAAATGCTTATGCACTTCTTTAGAGGAATACCAACCAATCCATATGCATTTTATAAAAATGTATGCATATTTAGTATGGGTTTAAGCTTGGCAATTATTTATATGAAAAATTTGTTAGCCTATTAATATAATAGATAATGGACCCAAGCACTCAATGAGCGAGGGAGTGAAAATAATTTCTCTAATAATAGGAGGAGCTACGGCGACCGCCGTGGTGTAGCGGTTAAGTGTTCGGCTTTCTACACCAAGTCATGGCGGTTCGATGCCCGGCAAAAGTACAAAAAAAAAAGAATTTTTCTAAACGGTAGTGTGGCAAACTCTCCGGGTGTATTTCTGCCATGAGAAGCTTATCAGCAAAAAATTCATTTGCTTTGCAAGTGCCGTTCGGAGTCGGAAAAAAAACTGTAGGTCCCGTCAACTTGTAGGAGAACTCAAAAAGCAACACAGCACAAGTTGGAAAGAGAAGCTCGGCTAAAAATCTTGTTAGAGGTTATGATAACCTCTTGGTATATCGCCGCCATTAGTTTTTTTTTTATTGAGTGAAAGAATGAAATTCATTTTGTAGAAATATGAGTTCTATTGATAGAAATTTATTATACGTGGCTTTTTTTAATCTTTTTAGTGTTGGTAAATTACAAATGCTGGTTAGGGCAAATCCAGCCTTTACCAAAAACAGTTAAAGGTTTGTCTATCTTTTTTGCTTAACCATAACTTAGGTTAGTTTCAAGTGGCTGCCGCAGAGGTACACTTAGGCCAGTTTTGAAAGGCCCGTTGTGATACCACCAACACAAGGAAAGTCAGTCCCGGGACCCAGCCATATGGAAAATCCCTGAGTTCTTGGGATTTTCCACATAGCAGAATCCCGGGACTCCTCCTCGAACCACTTAGATGACTTTATGAAGGTCATCAAGTCCGTTATGTCCAGTTCCGCGATCTGGCTTAGGCTATCCAGGAACGGAACTCCCAAAAAGCGCGTTCTCGCGCCGCTTAGAGCCGGACAGTTGCAGATGAGGTGCTCACTGTTTCCTCCTCCTCATCATCTTTGCAACTCCTGCAGCATCGTCGGTAGGGCACACCTAGCCTTTCCGCATGCCTACCAATGAGGCAGTGACCGGTTAATACCCCTATCAATATGCAGATTACCCTCCTAGTTAGGGCATAAATGCGTCTAGACCTTTTAAGATCCCATTTTGGCCAGGTTTGTTTCGATATCCGACACCCTGGGGATTGCAGCCATCTTTCGTTGGCTTGACGGAGTGTGTGCTCCTTCAGCATTAGTTTGCATGTGGCAAGCGGCATACCTAAGCGCTCTTTATCCTGAAGAACCTGCTTGGTCGTGCCCTGCCTGGCAAGCTCGTACAAAGGACGAGAGACTGATCGGTCTGTAGTCTTTTGGCTCGCAATGGGATGCCTTCCCAGCCTTAGGGATAAACATTACCGTGGCGCTTTTCCAGGAGTCCGGAATGTGGTTGAGAGCCAGGCAGGCTGTGAAGAGAAATACCAGCCATTTAGCTGATGTCTCCAACGTGTTTATAAGTTGCGCGGGGATAATCCCGTCCGGCCCGGCAGCCTTATACGGTTCAAAGCTCTTAACTGCCCACCTTACCCTTTCCTTAGTGATGGGTATATTTACTGCTAGGTTTGTTGCAGGTGCTAGTGGTGCGTCATGCAGATTCCCCGGAAAATGTCTATTCAAGAGCAGCTCAAGGGTTTCCTCTTCCGTGCTGGTCCAGGATCCGTCAGGTTTTCGCAAATATCTGATTGCTGTTTTCTTTTCGAGAGGACTCGTCGTGGACAAGCCTGTTTTAGAGCATTTGAGAGCGCCGATGTAAATGTAGTAACAAGTTCCTCCAGCTCCTCTACTGATGAGGGGGCTTGTGAGGGCAGTACTGGTAGGTCTCTGTCTAATATTTCATTGTGTAACTGCCAGGGAGTATAATGGGGGTGGTTGCTGTGCGACCTTGCCCAATCCCGACTCTTGCGTCCCCGTTCGAACACTCTGGGCAACGTGAGCTCTCTAGGCTCGCGGCAGAAAGAGAGGGAGCCTCGGCTTGTGCGCTGGGTTTGGGACCCGCCACGTAAAAAACTTAATTCCAATGAAAACGAATTCAAAGCCTCGGATGAGAACCCCCTTTAATGTTGACGACCCGGCAAAACGAATAAGGCATAATGATTTGGATATTAGGGCATGTACCGGGAATGTCCGGACCCTTTCAAGGGACGGTACCGCTGCCCGACTGGTTGATGTCCTCATAGGCGCAAATGCCGACATCACCGCCCTGCAGGAAATGCGATGGACGGGGCAAGGAAAGATGACCATCGGTCCTTGTGACGTATACTACAGTGGCCAGATGCGCGGCAAAGCGCGTGGTGTAGGATTTGTGGTAGGAAAGAGACTTCGCCGCCAAGTACTAGCGTTCACTCCTGTGGACAAGCGTCTCGCTGGGATCCGCATCAAGGCGAGGTTTTTCAACATAACATTTATCTGCGCCTATGCGCCGACTGAAGAGACGGACGACGTAGAGAAGGACTCCTTCTACGACAAACTTGAACAAGCCTATGATCGCTGCCCCTTGCATGATATCAAAATCGTGCTTGGCGACTTTAATGTCAGTCTCCACGATATAACATCACCCAACGGCACTAGGTTGATTGACTCCGCCGCTTCCCGTAATATGGTCATCAGTAGTACCAGGTTCCAGCATAAGCGAATACACCAAGCCACCTGGCTGTCCCCTGATCAAAGAAGAAGAAACCAGATTGATCATGTCATAATCGACGGCAGACACAGCTCCACCGTTCTGGACGTGCGTACCCTACGCGGTCCCAATATCGACTCGGACCATTATCTTGTTGCAGCCAAGATACGCACACGCCTCTGTGCAGCGAAGAAGTACGCACAGTAACGGAAGGAAAGTTTGACGTGGAGAAGCTGCGCGTGACACAGACAGCTTATAATTTCTCCACTCGACTCTCACACCTGCTATCAGAGAGCAATCCTCGACCTAACTAAGTAACCGAGCAATGGAAGCACATCTCTCACTCATTACGTACCGCCGCTGAGGCCACTATAGCCCGCAAGAACAACTGGTACGATGAGGAATGCACCACAGGCTCGGTCAAAAAGGACGCTGCATATAGGGAGACGTTGCGAACGGGCGCAACCCGCAGTGTATGGCAACGCTATCGTGAGGCGAAGAAGGAAGAGAGACGCCTTTTCAGAAAAAAGAAACGTGAGGCCGAAAGGCGTGAATATGAGGAGCTTGAGATGCTGGCTGACAGGAATGATGCCCAAAAATTCTATGAAAAGATCCGGCGGATGACGGAAGGTTTAAAGACCGGGGCAAGTTCCTGAAAGAACAATAACGGCGACCTGGTAACCGACGTACAGAATGTACTTAAATTATGGAGGGAGCAGCTCACTGCTAAATTGCGAGGGAGACGTCGAACCCGATACCCCAATCCCTGACGATGGAAAAGTCGTCCCACCACCTGACTATGATGAAGTGAGGATAGCAATATCCCGGCTCAAAAACAACAAATCGCCTGGGAAAGACGGACTACCCACCGAGCTGTTCAAACACGGAGGCGAAGAGCTGGTAAAAAGCATGCATCAGCTCTCATGCAGAATATGGTCAGATGAGTGCATGCCTGCAGATTGGAATTTAAGTGTGCTCTGCCCAATCCACAAGAAAGGCGATTCCGCTAACCCACCAACTACCGCGGAATCAGTCTTCTTAATATCGCATATAAGATTCTTTCTAGCGTGTTGTGTGAAAGACTGAAGCCCATCGTAGACAAACTGATTGGACCATATCAGTGTGGCTTTAGACCTGGTAAGTCTACCATCGACCAGATTTTGACGATACGCCAAATCCTGGAGAAGACCCATGATAAAAGAATCGACACTCACCATCTCTTTATCGATTTTAAAGCCGCTTTTGACAGCGCAAAAAGGAGTTGCCTGTATGCCGCCATGTCTGAATTTAACTTCCCTGCAAAGCTTATACGGCTTTGCCAAATGACGTTGAGCAAAACCAACAGCTCCGTCAGAACCGGGAAGGACCTCTCTGAGCCATTTGAAAGCAAACGAGGTTTCAGACAGGGTGACTCCCTTTTGTGCGATTTCTTTAACCTGATGCTGGAGAAGATAATTCGAGCAGCAGAGCTAAACCGCAATGGCACAATCTTTTACAAGAGCGTGCCGATGATATTGATATCCGCTGGCTCGGTCATGTTATGCGAATGGACAAAGAAGCGCCAGCACAGAAAGTTTTCCTATAGACACGTGAATTCGGCAGCAGAGGAAGGGGGAAACCTCGACTGAGATGGAAACAACAGGTGGAGGATGACTTGAACTCCCTTGGGGTTTCCAATTGGCGTCAGTTATCGCTAAAAAGGAATGACTGGCGTGCTTTGATACGAAACGGCCAAAATCGCCCAGGCGGTTAAGCGTCATTATGACGCAAGACAAGATTAGATTAGATTGGTGTGCTACAATAAAGTCTAAAACCATTTCTATGTAACGGTGGTCGGAGATTGAATGTTCTTCCAGAACCCGCCATTTTCTGACCCGCTCATAAGCGCCTTCACTACAGATAGTGAGGTCTATTACCTCCCTGCGGGTCTTAGTGATAAAAGTAGGCTCATTACCCACGTTGCAAATTACCAGGTTGGTTGTTAAGAGGTAATCGAGCAGAGACTCGCCCCTGGCATTGATATCGGAGCTCCCCCATTGGAGCGTCCGCTCCAAAAATAAGATTACCCGTTCAGAAATTTGACACCAGGTCTTTCACCTCCGTTTGTGGTGGAGGTTCTTCGGCATATAGACCGACGCCGCCGTCAGGCAGGTGCTGTCGACCGTTAGACTGATAGCGGTAATATCACCATTGGTGTAGTTAAGTAGGAGAAAGGAGTTCAACTCAGACTTGTCCAAAATACACGTTCTGACTTTGCTCTCCTAGCTGGCTCGAATGAGCTTGAAGCCCTTAGTCCCCAATCCGCAGATTATCGAGCTATTGACCCAGGGTTTTTGGATGAGGACCACATCCACGTCGCCTTTAGAAAGACGACTACTTAAAGCAGCCGAGACCACTTTAGATTTGTGCAGATTAATCTGAAGCACCACCAACATGAGAGCGCACAGACTTCCCTGCCGTCCCCATATCGTCCAGGTTTGTTCCATCCCGGAGGTTGCCTATCAACGACGAGTTGTTCCGATTAACTGCCCGATATGGCGTTGCGGGAGTCCTGCGGCCTGCGTTGGCTGCCACCACCGTGACGTCGAGGACTTCCTCGTCCTGTAGGCTATCCTCCATCTCCGAGTTGATCACAGCATTATCGCCAAGGGACGTGGCGGATAACATGCTTTCCGCATCGGAATCCTCCGCTTCCTCTTCTGGTAATTCGTCTTCCGGTTCCCCCGGAGCAGCGAGAATGCAGCGCGCTGAGCATCACCACGATATACGTGGATAACGATCTGGCCTACGCTGTAGTGTACTAGGCCATTGCACCTTTTGAGGGGCTCGATTGACTCTTTATTCATGGTGAACACCACCTGTCTGTCGGGCCCTACCGCACCCCCGACCAGATTGACACTCCAGTCATGCGTTGGGAGGGACGGATTCATTACCCGTAGCATCCCGAGAATTCTCTCGGGTTCGTCAGGGATGGCCGGAATCCACGCCCTTGCCCTTGGACGAGCTGGAATGTCCGTCCAGTCGACGACCTGATTCTTTGCGCCCTTGTAGACTTCACCCAGTTTAGCAGCTGCTGCCTTGCACAGTGCTGCGGTTTTTGCATCCTCGCATGCGAGTAATTTAATCTGACCCTGGTGCCAACCCGCATCCCTTACTCGCGCCGAACTACCCGGAAACTCCGAAGCAACGTTGAGAAGAATGTTGCCGAGTTCATTTCGCACGTAACGCCACCGGTCCTTGGGGATGGCCAGACGGTCATTGCCTCGGTCAATGACGCCTATAAGGATCCTGTCCTTGGTTACCTCAGCAAAGCTTAGTTTGCCCGCTCCAGGGGTATTCTGATGCCGCTTGGGAGGGGGATTTAACTCCAGATCCGATCTCTGGCTCTTGAAAAGTTTAACTTTTAACATCTTTGGCATGTAAGTATTTTGGAAATCCGGTATCACAGCTTCCGCTAGCTCTACTGATTTACTGGAATTCGGCGACAGCGATTCCTGCGGTACCCCTTTATACCTCTTCAGGATCTTTGCAGCCAATCTTTTCTCGTGGTATGTGAAGCGGCGGGGAGATGTCTCCCGGGAGTGCGGACCCGTAGTTGCCATCGCGGTCGCTCCCTTTGCCGAAATCTCAGTTGCAGCTTCCTTCTCCTTCGAAACTCCGAGGCCAGGCCGTGAGACCGCTGCCACAGACGTAAAGATACTGGTTTTCATATCAGCGGTTGATGGGAGTTTAGCATCTGCCGTTGTCCGCTTAGCTGCGTTGGCAACCGCACTGGTACTAGCTCCCATCAAGTCAATCTTACTCGATAGAGGTTTGGTTGACCGACTCGTAGTTGCCATCGCTGTCGATCCCCCCCCACCCTTCACGAGGGAAAAACCCATAACTTAGAAATACTTAAACAGACATTTAATATCGATTTTAGATTCGATTTTTCAAAAAATGTGGGTATGTTGATTTAAAAAAAAAAAGTTATTCAAAAGAGGTAGGTAGATTAAAAAATGTTAATCAAAAGTATTTCCAATCTTGGCTTGCGTCATAATGACGCTTAACCCCCTAGGCGATTTTGGCCGTTTCGTATCAAAGCACGCCAGTCATTCCTTTTTAGCGATAACTGACGCCAATTGGAAACCCCAAGGGAGTTCAAGTCATCCTCCACCTGTTGTTTCTATCTCAGTCGAGGTCTCCCCCTTCCTCTGCTGCCGAATTCGGGTGTCGATAGGAAAACTTTCTGTGGTGGTGCTTCTTTGTCCATTCGCATAACATGACCCAGCCAGCGGAGCCTTTGGGCTTTAATCCGCTGAACTATGGTCAGGTCTGCGTAAAGCTCATACAGCTCATCGTTAAATTTCTTCCGGAGAACTTTTCTCTCAAATACTCCAAGGGCCATCTCATCTTCTCTTGACACTATCCACGATCCCGAGCCGTACATCAGGACTGGTATGATGAGAGACTTATAGAGCGTGATCTTTGTTTGTCGAGAGAGGACTTTACTTCTCAATTGCCTACTTAGTCCAAAGTAACACTTGTTGGCAAGGGTGATTCTCCGTTGGATTTCTAGACTGATATTATTTTCGGTGTTAATACTGGTTCCCAAATAGACGAAGTCTCTCACCGTTTCAAACTTGTAGCTATAAACGGTGACTTGTCTGCCAAGGCGCAGGTGCGCCGATTCTTTCTTTGATGAGAGCAGATACTTCGTCTTGTCCTCGTTCACCGCAAGACCCACTTTTTTCGCTTCCTTATCCAACCCAGAGATAGCAGCGCTTACGGCGCGGCTGTTAAGGCAAATGATATCAATATCATCGGCATACGCCAGCAATTGCACGCTCTTGTAAAAGATTGTGCCATTGCGGTTTAGCTCTGCTGCTCGAGTTATCTTCTCCAGCATCAGGTTAAAGAAATCGCACGAAAGGGAGTCACCCTGTCTGAAACCTCGTTTGGTTTCAAATGGCTCAGAGAGGTCCTTCCCGATTCTGACGGAGCTGTTGGTTTTGCTCAACGTCATTTGGCAAAGCCGTATAAGCTTTGCAGGGAAGTTAAATTCAGACATGGCGGCATACAGGCAACTCATTTTAGCGCTGTCAAAAGCGGCTTTAAAATCGACAAAGAGATGGTGAGTGTCGATTCTTTTATCATGGGTCTTCTCCAGGATTTGGCGTATCGTGAAAATCTGGTCGATGGTAGACTTACCAGGCCTAAAGCCACACTGATAAGGTCCAATCAGTTTGTCTACGATGGGCTTCAGTCTTTCACACAATACGCTAGAAAGAATCTTATATGCGATATTAAGAAGACTGATTCCGCGGTATTTGGTGGGGTTAGCGGGATCGCCTTTCTTGTGGATTGGGCAGAGCACACTTAAATTCCAATCTGGAGGCATGCACTCATCTGACCATATTCTGCATAAGAGGTGATGCATGCTTTTTACCAGCTCTTCGCCTCCGTGTTTGAACAGCTCGGCGGGTAGTCCGTCTTTCCCAGGCGATTTGTTGTTTTTGAGCCGGGATATTGCTATCCTCACTTCATCATAGTCAGGTGGTGGGACGACTTTTCCATCGTCAGGGATTGGGGTATCGGGTTCGACGTCTCCCTCGCAATTTAGCAGTGAGGAGAAGTGCTCCCTCCATAATTTAAGTACATTCTGTACGTCGGTTACCAGGTCGCCGTTATTGTCCTTACAGGAACTTGCCATCATTCGTGTCAGCCAGCATCTCAAGCTCCTCACACTCACGACTTTCGGCCTCACGTTTCTTTTTTCTGAAAAGGCGTCTCTCTTCCTTCTTCGCCTCACGATAGCGTTGCCATACACTGCGGGTTGCGCCCGTTCGCAACGTCTCCCTATATGCAGCGTCCTTTTTGACCGAGGCTGTGGTGCATTCCTCATCGTACCAGTTGTTCTTGCGGGCTCGCTGAAACCCTATAGTGGCCTCAGCGGCCGTACGTAATGAGTGAGAGATGTGCGTCCATTGCTCGGTTACATAGTTAGGTCGAGGATTGCTCTCTGATAGCAGGTGTGAGAGTCGAGTGGAGAAATTATCAGCTGTCTATGTCACGCGCAGCTTCTCGACGTCAAACTTTCCTTCCGTTACTGTGCGTACTTTCTTCGCTGCACACTGGCGTGTGCGTATCTTGGCTGCAACAAGATAATGGTCCGAGTCGATATTGGGACCGCGTAGGGTGCGCACGTCTAGAACGGTGGAGCTGTGTCTGCCGTCGATCATGACATGATCAATCTGGGTTCTTGTTCTTTGATCAGGGGACAGCCAGGTGCCTTGGTGTATTCGCTTATGCTGGAACCTGATGACCATATTACGGGAAGCGGCGAAGTCAATCAACCTAGTGCCGTTGGGTGATGTTATATCGTGGAGACTGAATTTTCCAACTGTAGGACCAAAGACTCCTTCCTTGCCCACCTTGGCATTAAAGTCGCCAAGCACGATTTTGATATCATGCAGGGGGCAGCGATCATAGGCTTGTTCAAGTTTGTCGTAGAAGGAGTCCTTCTCTGCGTCGTCCGTCTCCTCAGTCGGCGCATAGGCGCAGATAAATGTTATGTTGAAAAACCTCGCCTTGATGCGGATCGCAGCGAGACGCTCGTCCACAGGAATGAACGCTAGTACTTGGCGGCGAAGTCTCTTTCCCACCACAAATCCTACACCACGCGATTTTCCGCTCATCTGGCCACTGTAGTATACGTCACAAGGACCGATGGTCATCTTTCCTTGCCCCGTCCATCGCTATTCCTGCAGGGCGGTGATGTCGGCATTTGCGCCTATGAGGACATCAACCAGTCGGGCAGCGGTACCGTCCCTTGAAAGGGTCCGGACATTCCCGGTACATACCCTAATATCCAAATCATTATGCCTTAATCGTTTTGCCGGGTCGTCAACATTAAAGGGGGTTCTCATCCGAGGCTTTGAATTCGTTTTCATTGGAATAAAGTTTTTTACGTGGCGGGTCCCAAACCCAGCGCACAACCCGTTTACTTTCAAAAGTATTTAAACCGGGCAAAATCTATCCTTAAAAAAGAACAGTTTCGAGGGTTTTCTACCTTTTTTTCCTTAACCATAACTTAGGCAAAAAATCTCGTCAGAGGCTATGATAACGTGTTGGTATATCGCCGCAATTAGTTAGTTTTTTTAACTTAGAAATCTTTAAAAAGACATTTTATATTGATTTAAAAAAAAAAAAATTTATTCAAAAGTGTATATATAACTATATATATATATATATATATATATTACAAGAGCGTACAACTGTTGGCGTATGCCGACGACATCGACATCATTGGCCTCAACCACCGCGCCGTAACTTCTGCGTACTCCAAATTAGAAAAGGAAGCGGAAAAAATGGGATTGGTGGTAAACGAAGGTAAAATGAAGTACCTGCTGGCATCAAGCAAAAAGTCAGCGCATTCGCGGCTTGGCAACCACGCCACTGTTGGCAGCCATAATTTTGAGATAGTAAGGGACTTTGTTTACCTGGGAAGCAGCATTACTACCAACAACAATGTAAGTCATAGAAGGATATCTCTTGCAAACAAATGCTACTTTGGGCTGAGTAGGCAATTTAGAAGTAAAGTCCTCTCTCGACGAACAAAAACAACACTCTATAAGTCACTTATCGTACCCGTCCTGCTATATGGTGCAGAGGCATGGACACTGACAGCATCTGATGAGGCGGCTTTGGGAGTATTCGAGAGAAAAATTCTTCGAAAGATTTATGGACCCCTAAAAGTTGGCGACGGTGATTACCGAAGAAGATATAATGATGAGCTGTATGAGCTTTACGCAGACGTGGACATAGATCAGCGAATTAAAACCCAGCGGCTCCTCTGGCTAGGACACGTGGTGCGAATGAACGAAGATGCTCCGGCCCAGAAGGTATTTTTATCGGCACCCGCCGGTGGAAGTAGAGGAAGAGGTTGACCACCACTTCGATGGCAGGACCAAGTAGAGGCAGACCTGTGAGCATGCGGTGTCTGTAATTGGCGCCAGTTGGCTCAACAAAGAACCGACTGGCGTAACATGTTGGACGGCCAAAATCGCCTAGGCGGTTAAAGGCTATTTTAAGTAAGTAAGTAAGTAAGTATTCAAAAGTGTTAAAATCGGGCAAACTCTAGCATTTTGCAATAACAGTTAAAGGTTTTTCTATCTTTTTTCCTTAACCATAACTTAGAAATATTTAAAAAGACATTTCATATCGATTTTTTCAAAGACAACTTATATCGATTTTTGATTTGATTTTTGAAAAATTGGCAATTTCCAGCTTATATCATAAAAAATAAGAGCATTTAGACCTATCTATATAAATCTTAATTTCTGGAAAAACTTATCAAAAAACCCATTTCTATAATGGCTAGTATGTATGTATATTTATGACCTAGGGCTGTCCGTTAACTAAAAATATTCGCAGCAATTTTTTTTCTCGAAAAAAGTATCACAAATATAAAAATATGTCTTATGAAAATTGAATAAGCTTCTAAAAGGTCATGATAAAAAATATTCATTTACCTACAGATGTTGCAATAACAGTTAAAGGTTTTTCTATCTTTTTTCCTTAACCATAACTTAGAAATATTTAAAAAGACATTTCATATCGATTTTTTCAAAGACAACTTATATCGATTTTTGATTTGATTTTTGAAAAATTGGCAATTTCCAGCTTATATCATAAAAAATAAGAGCATTTAGACCTATCTATATAAATCTTAATTTCTGGAAAAACTTATCAAAAAACCCATTTCTATAATGGCTAGTATGTATGTATATTTATGACCTATGGCTGTCCGTTAACTAAAAATATTCGCAGCAATTTTTATTCTCGAAAAAAGTATCACAAATATAAAAATATGTCTTATGAAAATTGAATAAGCTTCTAAAAGGTCATGATAAAAAATATTCATTTACCTACAGATGTTTAAAAAAAGAAAAAAATATTTTCAATGAAAAAAAAATTGTTGCCCGGAGCTGTTCCACTGCTCTACCACTTTATCTACAAATCCACTGTCAAATCACCAATTCAAGCTGTATGGGCAATGAGCGAGGGATGAAAATAGTTTCTCTAATAATAGGAGGGGCTTGTTGAGTGAAATATTGAAAGGTTCATTTTGCAGAAATATGAGTTCTATTTATTATACATGGCTTTTTTTTAAATCTTTCTAGTGTTGGTAAATTACAAATTCTGGTTAGGGCAAAATCTTGCCTTTTTCAAAAACTGCTTGAGAGGGTTTCCATCTGTTTTCCTTTATCATAACTTGCCAATATTTAAAAGATACTTTATACGAACGTTCGTTTCGCCTCAGAGACGAATCGTTCGCTTGTTTGTAATATGTATGACGATAGCTCAACCAGAGAAAACAGCTGTTTCTTACGTGAAAATAGCGGCAAAAACAAATAAAAAAATTAAAAATTCAAACAAAAACAAATTTTTTATCGTTCGCACATAAACATCTTAAAGCAATTACACTGACCAATGTTGCAATGGAGGCAACCTTGGCATGCCTACCACCTCCTATAAATGCGTGTTTTTTAAGGGCTAGGCAAGGGAACGAGTGCAACATAAAAATGTTGGCATTATATTGGTGAGTTTGACTGCACAGTTGGGGAGTGGTGGGTGTCGTGTCATAGCGTCCGCTGCGCTGGACGATGCCAATATTTAAAAGATATTTTATACGAACGTTCGTTTCGCCTCAGAGACGAATCGTTCGCTTGTTTGTAATATGTATGACGATAGCTCAACCAGAGAAAACAGCTGTTTCTTACGTGAAAATAGCGGCAAAAACAAATAAAAAAATTAAAAATTCAAACAAAAACAAATTTTTTATCGTTCGCACATAAACATCTTAAAGCAATTACACTGACCAATGTTGCAATGGAGGCAACCTTGGCATGCCTACCACCTCCTATAAATGCGTGATTTTTAAGGGCTAGGCAAGGGAACGAGTGCAACATAAAAATGTTGGCATTATATTGGTGAGTTTGACTGCACAGTTGGGGAGTGGTGGGTGTCGTGTCATAGCGGCCGCTGCGCTGGACGATGATGTATGATCCAGACTTGTGCACTTCCCAAACACTCCTGTTTCATTGACCTTTTGAGGCTTAACTGTCTTGATTATTGTTGCAGCTCCTTCTAAACTAATGTTATTTGCTAGTAGATAATCCAGGTTTTTATTAAGGACTATTAGGACAATATATATTTATAAAACCACCAAATAAAACAGAAATGTTTTCAAATAAATTTGACTTGAAAAATACATATTTTATTTTTGACAAATGTCACCGGACAAAATAAGTGTTCCCAGAATTTAAAATTTTTTAAAATAAATTGAAGAACTTAACTGATTCTTATAAGTTTTTAAATAAATTACAGATGGCAGCACATAATTTGACAAATAGTTTCGACTACTAATTGACATAACGTAAGCACTTACGTTGCCGAACGAAAATGATAGAGAATGCAAATTCTAGACCAGGGCCGGCCATGCGTGCACATTGTGCACTTTTGAGTTTATACTCAAACACCAACGCTAACGATGTGCACGCACGAAGTTGTGCTTTCGGTGGTTCGTTGTTGTTTCACTCATGATGCGGAGTAAGAAAAACAGTGAGCGCAAAAGAAAACGTACATAAATACTACTTTGCGTAATTTAATGAATAATTATTTCCCTTTTATTTTATTTGTTTTATTTTATTTTATTTCATTTTATTATATTACATTATATTATATTATATTATATTATATTCTATTATATTATATTATATTACATTATATTATATTTTATTTTATTTTATTTTATTTTATTTTATTTTATTTTATTTTATTTTATTTTATTTTATTTTATTTTATTTTATTTTATTTCATTTTATTTTATTTTATTTTATTTCATTTTATTTTATTTTATTTTATTTTGTTTTATTTTATTTTATTTCATTTTATTTTATTTTATTTTATTTTATTTTATATTATTTTATTTTATTTCATTTTAATTTATTTTATTTTATTTTATTTTATTTTATTTCATTTCATTCCATTTTATTTTATTTTATTTTATTTTATTTCATTTCATTCCATTTTATTTTATTTCATTTCATTTCCTTCTATTTCAAAGCAAATAATAAAATATCCTTTTGATTTTATAGTTTCACAGTCCGCATTTTCTTTGCAGCCACTCTACGCAAAATCACTCAAAACTTACGCACACTTATGCAAATGTTTTAGTATTTGTTTGGCCGGCCCTGTTCTAGACGATATCGTCCTGAGACGATTCGTTCGTCTGGGTTTTCGTTCGTGATACATAATGATGCCCTTATATTATTGAAGCAATTAATGACTTCCACTAAAGTTTTCCTTTTTGCTAAAGTAAGATGATTTTTCATAGGTACATTATTTTTTTGCATCTTTTCACGAATGAAACATTATCTTTTCTTTTCCCATGAATAATTGCTGGCAACGCCATGGGCTTTCAGTTTTGTATGTTTTGTTTTGTTTATGAGGAAACCAAAGTAGATAAAAGAAGTTGGATACATGACGAAAGGAAAAACTCTTTTCATCTTTACGCTTTCACGTGGGATACAGGTGGCAGGAATTAAACGCATTTAGACAACAGCACAAAAATGAAAAAAGTGTTCTTCTTGCGTATGCTTCTAACTTTCAACCTTCTAAACTTGAATCTTAATCGAAATACCAGTGAGTGCCATTTTTAGGAAAATTTATGTTTTAGGCATATAAGTTGAAACTCTTTAAAATTTATTCCAATTTAGAACCGAACCGAACCATTTTTTTTGCGGTTTTCGGTTCGGTTTATGCACCTCCAAAAAAAAATGGTTCGGTTCAAAGACTGAAAAATGGTTGTGGTTCGTATCTACATAAATTTTCCAGAAATCCTAATAAAAAATGTGGGTATGTACCAAAATGCCGCAGTATCTACACTTTTAATAGGAAACAGGTTGAAATAAAAGCCGGTTTCCTACTCAAAAGCGACGTATCTGCAATATTATTAGTAGATACTGCTTTTTTAAATAGGAATCTCAGCTTTTTGATGATGGGGCTCCTTTTATTAATAGCAGTATGTACATACCCACGTTCTTTAGTAGGCTCAAATCAATTTTTTGGTGTTCGAGAGTAACGTATCTGCATACTGTGCTTAATAATTACTTATTATTATTATAAATCTGTAGATACCCTAGTACATCAGCAGGAAACTATTCATTTTGAGTGTGCCTTTTCTACTAAAAAGCAGTATCTGCGTATATACTGCTATTGAATAGGTTTTCTAATAAAATTTGCTTTGAATAGAGTGCAGTATCTACAGTTTCGCATATACAGAAGCCGAAATCCATGTTTTTTGTTGCATAAATGGAAAGATCACATCAAAAATAGTCTAAATCAGTCAATTTTGATTGCAAAATAAAATATCTCAAAAAGCCCAGATATAGGTAAACACGATTTGTTGAATATTTCGGTTTGAGCTAGAATGTAGATACCCACATTCTTTAATAGGACGGCAGTATTATTTCCGGAACCCTATTATACGGCTGTTACATTAGCGCAAATTCCGAATTAACTGCGCTTTTGGGAGTTAACTTGAGCATAATCTTCATTATAAACTCCCAAAAATTAAGAAGATTTGAGCAGTTTTAAAAATTTGTACTGGCAACACTCTGTACATAAATAGACAACAACACCAAGAAACACTAGGAAATTAAGGGTAGCTGACAGATAGGCGTCGCGCTGGTTTCTAAAATCCGACTTTCGACAACTAGATGTCGCTGAGGTAGGTAAGAATATAGTGCAATAACAACCAAAGTAGTAATTCTCAATGCTGTTAATCTTCACTTTTGTGTGTATCAGGGTAAAATTTGGATCTGATTAAAGAAGATTTATTGGAAATAATCTCCGTGTGTGTATCCATAGCATAAGAAGATTTTAGGAGTTTTAAAAAATTTGCACTGGCAACACTCTGTACATAAATAGACAACAACACCAAGAAACACTAGGAAATTAAGGGTAGCTAACAGATAGGCGTCGCGCTGGTGTCTAAGATCCGACTTTCGACAACTAGATGTCGCTGAGGTAGGTAAGAATATAGTGCAATAACAACCAAAGTAGTAATTCTCATTGCTGTTAATCTTCATTTTTGTTTGTATCGGGGTAAAATTTGGATCTGATTAAAGAAGATTTATTGGAAATAATCTCCGTGTGTGTATCCATAGCATAAGATCATCTTATTAATACATACAATTATGCAGAAATCAGTTAATAAGTCAAATCCTCTTATTAGAAACCCTAAGATCATCTTATTAATACCTACAATTATACAGAAATCAGTTAATAAGTCAAATCTTCTTTAATCAGATCCAAATTTTACCCTGATACACACAAAATTGATGATTAACAGCATTGAGAATTACTACTTTGGTTGTTATTGCACCATATTCTTACCTACCTCGGCGACATCTAGCTATCCAAAGCCAGATTTTACCAACCAGCGCGACGCCTATCTGTCAGCTTACCTTAATTTCCTAGTGTTTCTTGCTGTTGTTGTGTATTTATGTACAGAGTGTTGCCAGTGCAAATTTTTTAAAACTGCTCAAATCTTCTTAATTTTTGGGAGTTTATAATGAAGATTATGCTCAAGTTAACTCCCAAAAGCGCAGTTAATTCGGAATTTGCGCTAATGTATCAGCCGCATAAGATCATCTTATTAATACATACAATTATGCAGAAATCAGTTAATAAGTCAAATCCTCTTGTTAGGAATCGTAATGCTATGGATACACACACGGAGATTATCTCCAATAAATCTTCTTTAATCAGAATTTGCGCTAATGTATCAGCCGTATTATAGTTCCTAACAAGAGGATTTGACTTATTAACTGATTTCTGCATAACTACATGTATTAATAGATGATCTTGGGGTTCCTAACAAGAAGATTTGACTTATTAACTGATTTCTGCATAGTTGTATGTATAAATAGGATGATCTTAGGGTTCCTAACAAGAAGATTTGACTTATTAACTGATTTCTGCATAATTATATGTATTAATAAGATGATCTTAGGGTTCCTGTAATTATACTGCCGTCCTATTAAAGAATGTGGGTATCTACATTCTAGCTCAAACCGAAATATTCAACAAAACGTGTTTACCTATATCTGGGCTTTTTGAGATATTTTATTTTTTGCAATCAAAATTTACCGATTTAGACTATTTTTGATGTGATCTTTCCATTTATGCAACAAAAAAACATTGAGTTCGGCTTCTGTATATGCGAAACTGTAGATACTGCACTCTATTCAAAGCAAAATTTGTTAGAAAACCTATTCAATAGCAGTATATACGCAGATACTGCTTTTTAGTAGGAAAGGCACACTCAAAATGAATAGTTTCCTGCTGATGAAATAGGGTATCTACAGATTTATAATAATAATAAGTAATTATTAAAAACAGTATGCGATACGTTACTCTCTAACACCAAAAAATTTATTCGAGCCTCCTAAAGAACGTGGGCATGTACATACTGCTATTAATAAAAGGAGCCCCATTATCAAAAAGCTGAGACTCCTATTTAAAAAAACAGTATCTACAAATAATATTGCAGATACGTCGCTTTTGAGTAGGAAGCCGGCTTTATTTCAACCTGTTTCCTATTAAAAGTGTAGATACTGCGGCATTTTGGACATACCCATATTTTTTATTAGGATTTCTGGAAAATTTATGTAGATACTGCAAATGAAGGAATTTAAATGAAGGGTTCCTAACAAGAAGATTTGACTTATTAACTGATTTCTGTATAATTGTAGGTATTAATAACATGATCTTATACGGCTGATACATTAGCGCAAATTTCGAATTAACTGCGCTTTTGGGAGTTAACTTGAGCATAATCTTCATTATAAACTCCCAAAAATTAAGAATATTTGAGCAGTTTTAAAAATTTGCACTGGCAACACTCTGTACATAAATAGACAACAACACCAAGAAACACTAGGAAATTAAGGGTAGCTGACAGATAGGCGTCGCGCTGGTGTCTAAGATCCGACTTTCGACAACTAGATGTCGCTGAGGTAGGTAAGAATATAGTGCAATAACAACCAAAGTAGTAATTCCCAATGCTGTTAATCATCAATTTTGTGTGTATCAGGGTAAAATTTGGATCTGATTAAAGAAGATTTGACTTATTAACTGATTTCTGTATAATTGTAGGTATTAATAAGATGATCTTATAGCTCCTAACAAGAAGATTTGACTTATTAACTGATTTCTGCATAATTGTATGTATTGATAAGATGATCTTATACGTCTGATACATTAGCGCAAATTCCGAATTAACTGCGCTTTTGGGAGTTAACTTGAGCATAATCTTCATTATAAACTCCCAAAAATTAATAAGGCTGATACATTAGCGCAAATTCCGAATTAACTGCGCTTTTGGGTGTTAACTTGAGCATAATCTTCATTATAAACTCCCAAAAATTAAGAAGATTTGAGCAGTTTTAAAAAATTTGCACTGGCAACACTCTGTACATAAATAGACAGCAACACCAAGAAACACTAGGAAATTAAGGGTAGCTGACAGATAGGCGTCGCGCTGGTTTCTAAGATCCGACTTTCGACAACTAGATGTCGCTGAGGTAGGTAAGAATATAGTGCAATAACAACCAAAGTAGTAATTCTCAATGCTGTTAATCTTCATTTTTGTGTGTATCAGGGTAAAATTTGGATCTGATTAAAGAAGATTTATTGGAGATAATCTCCGTGTGTGTATCCATAGCATTAGGGTTCCTAACAAGAAGATTTGATTTATTAACTGATTTCTGTATAACTGTAGGTATTAATAAGATGATCTTTGGGTTCCTAACAGAAGATTTGACTTATTAACTGTTTTCTGCATAATTATATGAATTATTAGATGACTTATTAACTGATTTCTGCATAATTATATCTATTAATAACATGATCTTATACGGCTGATACATTAGCGCAAATTCCGAATTAACTGCGCTTTTGGGTGTTAACTTGAGCATAATCTTCATTATAAACTCCCAAAAATTAAGAAGATTTGAGCAGTTTTAAAAAATTTGCACTGGCAACACTCTGTACATAAATAGACAGCAACACCAAGAAACACTAGGAAATTAAGGGTAGCTGACAGATAGGCGTCGCGCTGGTTTCTAAGATCCGACTTTCGACAACTAGATGTCGCTGAGGTAGGTAAGAATATAGTGCAATAACAACCAAAGTAGTAATTCTCAATGCTGTTAATCTTCATTTTTGTGTGTATCAGGGTAAAATTTGGATCTGATTAAAGAAGATTTATTGGAGATAATCTCCGTGTGTGTATCCATAGCATTAGGGTTCCTAACAAGAAGATTTGATTTATTAACTGATTTCTGTATAACTGTAGGTATTAATAAGATGATCTTTGGGTTCCTAACAGAAGATTTGACTTATTAACTGATTTCTGCATAATTGTATGTATTGATAAGATGATCTTATACGGCTGATACATTAGCGCAAATTCCGAATTAACTCCACTTTTGGGAGTTAACTTGAGCATAATCTTCATTATAAACTCCCAAAAATTAAGAATATTTGAGCAGTTTTAAAAAATTTGCACTGGCAACACTCTGTACATAAATAGACAACAAAACCAAGAAACACTAG